>CAUYQV010195585.1:0-23570 GCA_963574575.1 Galagoides demidoff
GGCGCCTGTGGTCCCAGCTACTTGGGAGGTGGAGGCAGGCGACTCGCATGAGCCCAGGAGTTGGAGGTTGCTATGAGCTGTGATGCCATGGCACTCTACCCAGGGGGATAGCTTGAGGCTCTGTCTCAAAAAAAAAAAAAAGAAAAGTTGACTCACCACACTAATAAACGTGAATAAAACTAGAAAGATGAAACATAGGAAGATAAAAGTTTGGTATGGCAGGCCTCCCCAGAGAAGTAGCTGATTTTTCTGACGTGGCTTAGATACGAACTTCAACCATCTGAGAAGCTTCTCAGTGTTTATGTATGGATGGATTCCTTGTGGACAGCTGGAGTGGGCGCTTTGCAAATGGTTTTTATGGCTCCTACCACCTTTGCCTTCCCTTTTTCCTCTACAGTCTGGTCTGGTTCTGCACTTTCTACCAAAGTATGGTCCCAAGCCAGACAGAAATACTATTTCTGTATTCACCACCATCCCACTCTGATTTTAAACTCTGTTTTTACTGTCCTTTCCATCAGCATCTTTAGTCAGAAGATGATAATAATAGCTGCCATTTGTAAGCTTGTTTTGGGTACCAAGGACTGTGCTTAGCACCTGACCTTCATTATCTCACTAATCCTCACAGCACGTTAGGAGGTAGATGTGTTGGTGCCCCATTTTACAGATGAAGTCAGGGGTATATGCAGAAGAATTCCAGAACCCTGACTCTTAACCACCATGAACCCTATGCTTCTCACTGCATAACCCGGATCTCAGGAGGCACTGCTGTACAGACGATGTGGTTAATCACCCCCCACCCTTGTTTGCTCATCTCTTCCTGCCCTGATCAATCCTTAGCTGCCATCAGGGGCTTCTTAATTTGTCGCTTAAGTATAAAAAAACCCAGACGTGAAGATATTTTTGAGATGAGTTTTGGTGGCTTTTCCAGGCTTTAATTTGTATTGTTCTAGCTAAAATAGCACCATACAATTAGGTAAGCATCTGCTTTACTGACTGAAAGTATCCCCAGAGAGTAATAAGGCACAGCAGTCATCCACGGATCCACAAATAAGTATGAAAAATTATGGTCTAGATTGTTTGGCTCCTTTTTTTTTTTTTTTTTTTGTAAGAGAGTCTCACTCTGTCACCCTGGGTAGAGTGCCCTGGCATCATAGCTCACAGCAACCTCAGACTCTTGGGCTTGAGCAATCCTCTTACCTCGGCCTCCTGAGTAGCTACAGCTGACTACAGGCACACACCACAATGCCAGACTACTTTTTATACTTTTAGCAGAGACCGGGTCTTGGTCTTGCTCAGGCTGGTCTTGAGCTCTTTTGCTCAAGAGATCCATCCTCCTCAGCCTCTCAGAGTGCTAGGAGTACAGGCATGAGCTACTATGCCTGGCCTATTGCTTGCCTCTTAATATAACCAATATCAGCCATCTTGGAGGCCTGGGAGATTCATTTGGCCTTGAGTTGGAAAAAAGATAATTTTCAATTCTGGATAATCTGCCATTAATAGCAAGATCTCAAAGAGATTTGTATGCATTTAAAGTTTGCGACAGTCTAATGAGGAAAAATGTGAGTTGTTTCTTTCTTTCTTCTTCTTCTTCTTTTTTTTTTTTTGAGGCAGAGTTTTACTTTGTTGCCCCCAATGGAGTGCTCTGGCATCATAGGTGACAGCAACCTCTAACTCCTGGGCTCAAGCATTTCTGTTGTCTCAGCCTCCCAAGTAGCTGGGACTACAGGCGCCCACCACAATGCCCAGCTATTTTTAGAAATAGGGTCTCACTCTGGCTCAGGCAGGTCCTGAACTTGTGAGCTAAAGCAGTCCACCTACCTTGGTCTCCCAGAATGCAAGGTTTACAGATGTGAGCCTTGGCACCCGGCCATGTACATTGTTTCTTAGAGGATGAGAATGAACCTGCAATAACTGGGAGAAGAATATTTCAGGCAGAACAATAGAAAATGCTGGGGTCTAAAGGGAGCCAAGCCCTTGGTCTGTTGGAGTTAGAGAATGCCTAGAACTTGAAGCAGAGTGAGCAGGGAAGAGTAGAATCAAATAAGGGTAGAGAAGTGGGCAGGGGCCAACAGACAGGGACCTGCATGGCAGCCACAGGAAGGAGTTTGAATTGATTGTGAGTGCTGGATGGCACTGAAGGATTCTAGGCATGATCAATGTCTAGTTCCCACACTACATCTTAACTCTTATCATAGAGTGAAGCAGTTATGGCCACATTCTGTCCCACGTGTTTTAGACTTAATAAATGTTGAACTACTAACTGCTCCTTCTTCCTGCTCTAAGTTCCTGCTGTGAGGCTCCTTCCTCATCACAGGTTGGTGCTACCAGAATGGGGTATGTGTATCACAGTACGGGTTACATAGGACTCTGTGGCCTAGACTGAGTATCATAATTCAGGATGTCCAACCATAGTCTGCAGCTGGCTTTGGATGTTTATCTAAGAGTTGTCTTGGGCCACACATTAAATACACAAATGCTAATGAAAGCTGATGGGCAAAAAACATCTGTGCACAATTTTCATGGTATCTATTATCCTGGATAAGCATTCATAGTCAGCCAGCTACCACCTGTAGTTGAACACCCTGGAACATTGTTCCTATAACAAAACCCATTCTGAATTGTGAACAACCAGCTTCCATATGAATGACTGCATCATTACTGGGTTGTGAATTGGCAGGCTTTGTGCAGAAAGTGTGTGTGTGTGTACACACATAGTGATCACATATGTACTTGTGTATTTTTAAATACACACATATACATATATACCCATACATACTTGCACATACATACATTCAGGAGGGAATAAAGCTTGTTTAGCTAATTATAACAGAATGTCCAAATAACTGTGTCATAAACTAGCTAGAAATTAACTTCTGTCTCAAGAAAAATATATTGCATAGTTAGCAGGCCAAGGCTGGTGTGGTGGCTTCCAAGTCATCAAGGACTCAGAATTCTTTGATTCTCCTGCTCCACCAGCTGGAGCAGGAAAATCTCACTTCATAGAGCAGCTGCTGCAGAGCCAGCCAACCATTCCAGGGAGAAAGATGGAGGAAGAAGAGGCAGGCCAAAAATTTCTGCCCCTAACTCAGCCTCTTTTAGCAGGTTTTCTTAAAGAATCTTAAAGAAAAACAAAACTACTTTCTCTTACATGTCAACAGCAACAGAATTCGTGAAATGTACTCTTTTAGGAGGGCACATTGCTTCCTGGAATATAATAGGGATAAACCATGTTGCTTCACACAAAGTAGGATGACTAAAGTCAAAAGGACAGACAATAACAAGTGTTGACAAGGATGTGGAGAAACTGGGAACCTCAGGTATTATTGGGATTGTAAAATGGGACAGTACTTCAGAAAATAGGTTGGTAGTTCCTCAGAATGTTAAATATGGAGTGACCATATGGCCTAGCAATTCCTTCCATGAATATATAACCAGGAGAATTTAAAACATATGCTTAGCCAAAAGCTTGTACACAAATGCTCATGGCGGCATTATGCTTAATAGCAAAAAAAGTTGAACTCATCCAAATATCCATCAGCTGATGAATGTATAAAGATAATGTGTGTATTCGTGCATAGAATGTCAGTTGCCATAAAAAGGAATGAAGTACTGATTCATGCTATTAATATAACATGGATTTACATTGAATACATTATTCTAAGTGAAAGGAGCCAGACAAAAAACCACATATTGTATTATTTTGTTTATATGAAATACATAGAGATAAAAATTAGATTAGTGCCTGCCAGAGGTGGGAGGAGGGGAAAATGGGTGATGACTGCTAATGGCAGGATTTTCTTTTTATGAAGTGATGAAAATGTTCTAAAATTAACCGTGCCAATGACTACCTAATTCTGTGAATATACAAAAACCCCTGAATTATGCTCTCTAAAAGGGTGGGTTTTGTGGCATGTAAATTTTATCTCAATAAAAAGGATAAATTTCATGGCATGTCAATTCTACTTCAATAAAGCCATCATAAAAACACAAAAATATTAATAGGGTACTGTTAATACAAAAGAAGGAAATAATGGTTATTAGATACACAGGCAGAACTCTGCATGGATAAGCATATGTGTGGATAAGCCATTTTTTCAAACTTACGTCTACCACACTGGTTTTTTGTTGGTGTTGTTCATGCTAAAGGCTGTATTTTTAACAATTATTGACTTGTGTTGTATAAGTAAGTGCTCTTTGAGCCTGCAAGTGTCTGAAACCCAATTCAAAGGCAGTAAGCACTTAAAACAAACAAACAAAAACAAATAGGTTACATCATTGAAAAGTCCAGGAGGTAAAGTGGCTTCAGGCATGGCTAAATCCAGGTGCTTGTGTGAATATATTAAGAATTGGCTTTGCAGGATCAAATGGTAGGTCTACTTTTAGCTTCCATTACTAGGTATTTACCCAAGGGGGTGATACACAACTTTCTACCATGAAGACACTTGCACTTGAATGGTTATAGCAGCAAATTCATAGTCACAAAGATGTGGAAACAACTCAACTGCCCTTCAACACAAGAATGGAGTAATACATTGTGATATATGTATACCATGTAATATTATGGAGAAAATATAACTTTTGCACCAACCTGGATGGAAGTGGAGACCATTTTCCTAAGTGAAGTATCACAAGAATGGAAACCTGAACATCACACGTATCCAGTACAAAATCGGATCTAGTAGATTAACACTTACATGCTCACATGAGAGAAAAACTCAGTGAAATCCAAGCAGTGGGGAAGGAGGGAGAAGAGGTCAGGTAAATTCCTGCCCAACAGATAGGTTGCATGGGTATATGGCACACTACTTACCAATTTGACTTGAACCTTACAAGTGCAAACTATGGAATCTAACTCTACTCCCCCCATTAATATGAAATAATAATTTTAAGAAAATTGGCTTTGCTTTCCTCTGTGTTACCTTCCTTCTCAGACAAGCTCTCCCCACCATGGCTACACAGCTTCTGTACTTGATACTTGTACTTCATTCGCTTATTGACCCCAGCACAAAGAATACCATTTTTTAAATAATTCCAATAAGCACATAAGACATGATTCCTGACTGCCTTAAGTCATATGCCTGTTGCTGGACCAGGGAGTGGGAACATTCTCACCCAGACCACAGGAACTGAGGGTAGGGGAGAAAGTGGTTCTCCCAAAGAGATGCCATAAAGGCGAAAATATAGTCTAGTCTATAGTATAGGCTAGACTAATAGTGTAGTCTAATTACAAAAGTGTCATCACTGATGCTAATGGAGGTGGGGGAGAGGAAAAGGAAGCATTACCTATGAAGCATAATGTACGTGTATGACAATCATTATGGTTGGAATGAATTTCAAAACCTCCTTTCTGCCTCCCTAACCACTATCAGTCATACTCTGACTTAAAGCAATCCTCTAGGGGAAAAACATACAAAGTAAGGCGAGATAATGCTCTTTTTAATAAATGCATTCAAAACTACATTTGTACAACAATAAACCGCCTTCCTTCAGCTAAACCACATGAAGGTACCTAAAGTCAAATTTAAAGTTTTAAAGAATCAATGGTGTCTGTTACATTGGTCAGTGCTGCCTCCCCAGGACCAAGGACTGGCTCCTACTGGCCACTCAACAAATATGTTGACTGGCTATATAATTTGCCCCAATATTCACCGGTCCTAACACATTTTTCAGGCTTATAAAACCTCAGAAAAGATGAACCTCTTTCCTAAGATGAGAAAAATCAAAGAATGAGATCTGAAGAGTAAGACTTGATGGATTTTCCTATCACAAATAAGATGACTCAATGGTCACAGATGCATGGAAAGGTATATCGCATAAAAAGAAACATACAGTAAAAAACCAGAAGAGCAAAACTGATTTCATTAATAACTAATTTGGAAAATCTGCTTTTCCAAAATTTAAGTATCACTTTGTGGCATGTTCTTTAACATAAACAAGCTCTTTAAAGTTCTTGCAGCTCAAGCCTGTGATCTAGGAACTCGTTAATTTTAATTTTTCTCCTGGCACTTTCTCCTGCACTCTCATTTACTCAATCTGTAAAATTATCATAATAATAATCCATGTTTACCTAGCATACGGTAATAATTGCTAATTAACTAATTTTTATATGGAGAAACCCCTGAAGACTTTGCACAGGTGCTAAGTCATATTATTTCAGGCTGGTGGTGGCGAGCCAACTTTCTGTTTGCCGGTGAGACAGTCACACTCTGAGGTTGCACTCTGTTCGGGATTTTTTTTTTTTTTATTATAAAAACTGCTTCCATGCTTCTTCCCATGGTTGATTGATTTGACAAGCAAAATCCTGCAGTATGACAGAACTTACTCTTGACATCTAGAGTCTGAATTAACCTGGGTTGTATTCAGTGTTTCATCAACAGAATCCTCTTTACAGCCAAATATAAACTGCTCTGACAGGCAGCGATAGACAGATTTGAGCACCAATGATGCGGCATCACTGCTCTCGAAACTAGGGACTTCCAGGGCCTTCTGCCCAACATGTAGCACAATGGCTTTCATTTAAATATTCTTTGTACTAAAAAAAGGCTTTCCCTTTGTTTTGTTACCATTTCTTTTTATTATTTACGACAAAAGAATAACATCTATTCTTCTGGGAGGGCTTCAGGCAAAATATTTTTGAGATGTCAGCCAACCAAGGGAAATATGACATCCCTGTTCTTTGAAATGTTGCCTTGAGACTGTGGTTTTGGTACCCAGATCAAGCAGGCACTTGGCAATGAAAGAGATAAAACAAAACATTAACGAAAATAGTCCTACAATGGTATGGTGTTTCTAGGATAATCGTTTGTTACATTTTAACAAAGGTCACTTCAGCCTTTCATTGTATTTTCATGGCTCCACAGGAACAGACAGGAAATGTTTCACAAAGCTGACTATGAAAAGTAATCGTGGAAGAAACTTCTGCACTGGTAATATTTTTCTATACAGGTCAAATGAAAAATGTATCCAAATATTGGCATCGTCTCTGTAACTTTGGCAAACAGCGCACTCCATCTTGACAGAATATAAAGAGCCTTAGAAGTGGGATCCAGAAAGATGAAAGAACTTGAAGGACAATGAGTCAGTTTGTCATTGGTGGGAATCTTTGCAGTAACTTATAATTTATCTGTGGGTTGTGTAAGCTTACAGATGAAGATAAAGCTGGAATCAGAGAGCTCATACTAGCTCTCTCTCTATTCTAGAACTACAAAGTTTCTGATAGTTTCTTCGACTGTGGGCGATAAGTGAAAGTGTGTGACTGACTTTTGTAATGTATGTCTTTTTATTTTTCATTTTCTTCCACAAGGGTGGTAACTGACTAGCTGTGATGGGAGATTACCCAGTTTATAAATGGAATAGAGTAGGCAGGGAGAGGGGGCTGATGGTCTAAGAATTACACACTGCTGTAGAGACTAGCAAAAACTTCGGAGTGCCTTCTGGGAAGAGTCAAAAGAAGTTCCATATTGCACACTTTAATGGAGAATGATGCATTTTCTTCTTCATGCAGAAATTACCCCATGGTTGGACTTCTGATCTTGTTTTTTGGCCTTTGATAACAAAATTACTGAATTCAACAAATAATATATACAGTTCAACCAACCCTGAGTCATTGAATCAGACCAATCTATTCATTAGAAAGACATTTATCAAAGAAACAATAAGTATGATGGTGCCTGCATGAGGGGTTGGCAAACTATTTCTGAAAATAGTCTAATAGTAAATATGCTTGACTCTGCAGGCCATGTGGTCTCTGTCACAACTAGTCAGCTCTGATGTTGTAGCACAAAAGCAGCCATAGATAATATACTATAAATGAATGGGCGTGGCTGTGTTCCAATAAAACTTTATTTTCAATAGAGCTGGATTTGGCCCAAATGCCTTAATTTGCATGTGTATATGTAATACACATGTTGTGTATGTGTACACCGTATATGAATACACTGCTTTTTTATTTTTATTTTTTGCAGTTTTGGCCACTGCCACCCCTGGTATATGGGACTGGTGCCCTACTCCTTGAGCCACAGGTGCCACCCTGAATACATTGCTTTTTTGGAAAGAGACAATCAGCTGAATTTGAGATCACTGAGGCTATGATAATTAAACAGTAATATGGACTTTATATTAAATACATATACAATAAATGTTCAAATGTGATAGTAGGGTATTACAGAATTAGTAGAACATTCAAATTCCAGTTCTACTGCCTATCAGCTGTACAACCTTTGCAAGTCACTCATTTTGCTTTGGTTTCCTCATCTATAAAAGGGAGATGCTATTTGTGTGTTTCATGTTATACAATTTAAATTAGCAAGCACATGTAAAGTGCTTGGTGCCATACTGGACACATATTGAGTTGAAGAACATTGAGATTGAATGAATGGTTTATACAGAGGACACATGATAGTGGATTGGCATTGCTAAGGTTTCCTGAAGTTGTCACATACAAACTCGGCCCAGATTCTCTTCCCTGGAGTCCTGGAATTCAGAGACACTATGCATATGTCACTTAACAATGGGGATACACTCTGGTGCAAACATCATAGACGGCACTTACACAAACCCAAGTGGTACAGACTATTGCTCATAGGCTACAAACTGGTGTAGCATGTGATTGTACTGAATAATGTAGGTAATTGCAACAGTGTGGTAAGCATTTGTATATCTAAACATGTGTAAACACAGAAAAGGTACAGTAAAAATGGGGCACAAGAGATTTTAAAGAATGGTACACCTGGCTGGGCATGGCGGCTCACACCTGTAATCCCAGCACTCTGGGAGGCCGAGGCAGGTGGATTGCCTGAGTTCATGGGTTCAATACCAGCCTGAGCCAGAGCAAGACCCTATCTCTAAAAATAGCGGGGTGTTGTTCCATGTGCCTGTAGTCCCAGCTACTCCAGAGGCTGAGGCAAGAGAATCACTTGAGCTCAAGAGTGAGAGGTTGCTATGAGCTGTGACACCATGGTACTCTACTGAGGGCAACAAAGTGAGACTCTATCTCAAAAATAAAAAACATTAATTAAAAAAAAAAAGGTACACCTGTATAGGGCACTTACTGTATTGAGCATGTAGGACTAGCAATTGCTTTGGGTGAATCAGTGGTGAGTGAATGTGAAGGCCTAGGACATGCTCTAGACTTTATAAAGAGTGACACTTAGGCTATACTACATTAATAAAAATGTGTTATTTCTCCAATCATTAATTAACCTCAGCTTACTATAATGTTTTACCTTACAAACTTTTAAAAACACTTTTTGACTCTTGTAATAATACTTCTCTTGAAACACAAATACATTGTATAACTGTACACAGATATTTTCTTTTTGATGTCCCTTGCAATATAAGATTTGTTTTCTCTTTCTAAAATGTTTAATTTTTTTTACTTTTTAAACTTTGTGTTGAAAACTGAGACACAAACATGCATATTAGCCTTGGCCTACTTAGGGGTTGGGATCATCAATGTCACCGTCTTTCACTGTCACACCTTGTTCTGCTGGAAGGTCTTCTGGGGTGACAACATGCATGGAGCTGTCATCTCCTTTGCTGCTCATGCCTTCTCCTGGAATACCTCCTGAAGGACCTGCCTGTGGCTGTTTTACTGTTAAAATCTTTTTGTATGTGAGTAAAAGGAATACATTCTAAAATAACAAAAAAAAGTATGGTATAGTAAGCACTAGACAATAAGAAGGTTTTGGCTCCATTATAATCTTATGGGACCACCGTAAGATTGGTTGAAAAAAACAGGAGTTTGGTGGCATATTTCACCAGAAAAGAATTAGAGGACAAAAGATAAAAATAAGCCATATCAAAGCTACATGTGAATCACCTTTCTCTTGCGGTTATTTATTATTCTGTTTATTCACCAGTTAATCGCTAGAACGATTTTGACAACACATGCAGAAAAATGAAGATACAAAAAATGTGTTGTCCTCTCTCTTTAGAAAACAATGGTGCCAACAGTTTCTCAGGCAATTTCTTAAAGGTGAACTATTGGACTGGATTGTATTTCAAAGCCAAGTGTATCCACCATGCTAAATAGAAAACTGAAGGAACTTTGCTGGAGCCCTGGAACCGAGAGTGCCAGTTAAGATGCCTTCATTATTAGCAGCTCATTTTTAGCAAATGAGGGAAACATTAGTTCATCTTTTGTTTACAGGGACCAGAGGTGGAAACTGGAGAGCCATTTGTTTGAGAAAGTTTATGTCTTATTCACTATGTCTCAAAGATTAAGCATGGTCCCTGGCATACAACAGGTGCTCAATAAATGCCTGCGGCATTGTTGACTGAAAGAAGAGAAGGTGCCCTGGCCTTCTTGGGCTTCCAGCGCCACAGACGCACAGGTCTGGAGCATTCTTCTATTCAAAGACCTTTCACAGCACTGCAGGGCATATTGGAGACAGTACCCGATTGCATCATATTATATGCTTGGCATAATTATAGCACAGCCTTTTGTCTCCTCTGGTGCCTGTCAGTCTCAAAACATATGCCACATCCTCACTTTGCTTATGTCAAGTGTCGGGGTGGCCCACTGATTACATTCGGGACTTGTGAACTCTGTATCTACATCCTGAGTCACTGAAGCTCAGAGTGCCACCCGCGGGAGCACCGGATGGCTCTTCTTCAGAGATGAAGATGAACAAGGGCCCTTCGAGTACAGAGGGGAGTAGAAGCCGAGGATCCACTGGGGCTGAATCAGAGCCCCAGTGCACAGTGGTGATAAGCGTTTCCCAGTTTTCTTTTTGTTTTCTACAAGTCATTTTTGATAAAGCTGTTTTTTTTTTCTCAACTGCTAAAAGGGAGTGTAACCTGTAGGGTGTTGTAGATTCTCCCTTTTAAATTCTGCTGCCACCATCCACATTCAGGCCACGATCTCTCTCACTCCTGGATGATGGCTATATTTTCCAGAAGAGTCTTCCCATATCCTTGCATGATCCTTCAATTTACTCCGCACGCTGCTGCCAGAGGGATCTTTTTAAAATGGAAAAATGGTCCGGAATCGCACCCTGCTTAAAGCTGTCTAATTAGCTTCCCGTTTCTCTTAGGAGAAAAGCTGTAATCCCACATTGCACTTCTTGGGCTGGGCATGATCTCACGCTGCCTGTCTTGCCGGCCTCGTTCTGTGTTCCTCTCCTGAGTCCTGCACTCCAGCAATCGAAGACATTGCCAATTGTTTCCCAATAACCGTTCCTCTTATGTTAAAAAAAAAAGTAAGCTGAATTTTCCTTGGGCCTGTGATGCCCAGCCAAGAACTACACTTCCAGCCTTTCTGAATTCTGGCCAATAATACACAAAGAGAAGTGATGTGTAAAACTTCCATGTTGCCCCTTAGAAGGAGAAAGGCCTGCCCTCCACTCCCACACCTCTCCTACCCACCAAGCTCATTTGGTGAGCCAGGGGTCCAAACGATAGCCCACAGGCCAAACATATCCTACCACCTGTTTATGTAAAAAAAGTTTTATTGGAAGACAGCCATGTCCATTCACTTGGGTGTTGTCTGTGGCTATGCTTATTGTACAATATTAAAGTTGAGAGGTTGCAACAGAGACCATACGAACTACAGAGCCAAATATTCTCAATCTGGTCCTTTATGGAAAAGTTTGCCACCCTATATCCTAGGGCATACAGAGCGACGAGACAGAAGGAGGAGCCCAGGTCCACAGCACTCTAGCGTTGGTTGTATCAGCCATTGGGTCCATTGCACATAAGACATAAACCCATCTTGTTGAAGCTTCTGTACCACATATATGAACTTCTGTTGACAAGTTCCTTAACCTTGATGCTTTGACATTTTGAGTCCAATAATTTTTTTGTTTAGGGAGCTGTGCCCTGCATTGTAGGAACATAAGCAGCGTCCTTGGCATCTACCTGCTAGATGCATCCATCCCTCTACTTGTGGCCACTAAAAAATTCTCCAGATTGTCAAATGACCGCTGGAGGACAAAATCAACCCTGGTTGAGAGCTACTGTGTTAGAGCAACTTCAACAACTATGCTAGCCACCGACTGGCTATCGACTTCTTCCTGGCACTGCAGACTCACCCTTGCTGTCTCCCTTGCAGGGCTGCTCATGTCCCCACTTAGCTACCTCCTCCTTAACACGGTTCACCTTCAACATCACCACCCCAGGGCACCTCCACCGATCCTCCCACCAAGTAAGCGCTCTGATAGTCCCCTGTGATTTTCCTACTTAGCAATATTGTGACTATTGATACATTGTTCACCATTCATAAACACCCATAGAGAGCACTCAATAAAGGTTTGTCGACTGGCTTAGTGATATGACATGGTTATGTTTAGGGGAAAGCAAGAGACCAGTAATGGCAGGGAAGACAAATAGGAGTCTTGCTGCAGTTCTGGCTGGGGAGAGAGGGATTTGTTCATCCTGCTGATTAGAGAAGGAGGAAGAAGCAACCAGGAAGGAATGGGGTTTCTTTACTTCCCAGAGTTCCTATGAACCAACAGACCTGGTTTCTGTCTGTAGCAGCCAGAACATCTGCTAAACTTAATGCGTTTCTGTATTGCAGAACAACATATGGATTTGTACTTGGCCTTTGGTTTTGAAATTGTTTGCTTTTTAGCCCTGCACTTCTCAGGCTAAGTCATATGTGATATGATGCATTAACCCTGTACTACCCTCTTCTAAGTAAAGTTAGAAATAATCCCGAGGATCACATTTTATATTCACACGCAGATACATACTCTCCAGCCCCTCCCCCCATCTGAGGTAAGGGGGGAAACAGGCAGACAGGTCTCTGTGTTTCTGAGAATGAGGCCGTAAGCAGAGATGTGTGTGGTCTGCTTAATTCCTTTGCATTATCCCTCTTTCCCCCTCTAGTCAATTAGATTTTGTCTTCTCTCTCGGCCCCTCTCATCTGCCTTCTGAGCCTGCAAGGTTAAAATGCCTTTCTAAAGATCCTGAGAATTCTGTAAATGAAGCTCTACACTGTAATAAAGGGACCTCCTCATCCTCTCTTTGTAGGACATACACTAGTCATGTGTGTGTGTGTGCGTGTAGTGTGTGCGCACATTAGTGTGTTAGTGATTATAAGAGATTTTTACCCCCATATCAAGAAGGTCTATTTTGGAATCAGATCTGGTTTTATAATACTTAACTTCTACCAATTTTTAGAATGCTAGAGTGACTCTAAGAAACTATATAATGTCTCTGAACCTTAGTTTATTTATCTTTGAAATGGGCCCAATAAATAATTACTTCAAAGTGACATTGTGTGGGTTGAATAGCACAATGCCTTGCATTGAGTGGGCATTTTATGAATACATTAGCACCTCCATAGCTGACCACCTCCTGACGTTGACCTAATTTTCACTGACTGGACATGCACCACATGTACAGAAGCAGTACAGCTCTGTATTGACCCCCTCTGTGCGTTGACCATTTTGTTACAATCCCGGATAGTCGACTTACGAGGTTCTGCTGTATGAGTTATTTCTAGGATCCATTACACTCTGTCTTTCTAGGACCCCAGGGATGGTTTACAAACATTCCTGAAATAACCAACTAGAGGCTGAACGGACAGTGACTGTCCTCTGCTAACCAGACCTTATGGTACTTCACAACTTTACCTTGACCCATTAGAGGTAGCATCTGGAAGACCTTAAAGGGCTAGAAAATCTTTCTCACTCTAGTTCCAGGAACACCAAGGTGAGCGGTACCTCGTGTCCTGACACTAGCACAGCTACGGGGCTTTTCTGCACCTGTGTGTGAAACCATGAGCACGTGTGTGCAAATTCATACTTGCCTCCCAGAATTTTAGTATACTACCCAAGAAGCCTTTACCTCATGACCTTTCTGTGAAAATCTCTGTGCTAAGCTCTGTCAATTTTCCAAAGAAGCTGTGGACATTTTTGTCCCTGGTTCCCAGCTGTGCCTCCCCTCCACCATCTGGCTAGAGTTGTCTGGAGTTAAGAATGGAAGTGTGTGTTGGGCTGAAGGAAGCTTGGGAACAAGGAGAGGGCATACACAGGTTGTGAAGCCATGTCGGGGTCAGGTGGGGCTGGGAAGACAGGATGAAGAGGAAAGTGTAAAAAAATCTCAAGCTACACATTATCCAGATGAGCAGAAATAAACACCTAGGAATTTTGTCCTTAGTAGTTGGGTAATAATAATGGTATTGGCATTTACTTTGCACTTACTCTATGCCAAAAATTTAGCACAGAAGATTAAATTATTTACTCCTCACAACTCTATGCAATAGATACTCTTATTCCCATAGATATGGCAGATGAGGAGAATGAGGCCCACACTTGCCCAAGGCTTTGGGGCAGATTAACTTCAAACTGCCACACATTTGATGCTGGACCCTGAACTGTCTGTGGCATGCAGTTGGGTTCCAAGGGTTCCACAAACTAGGAAGCCTAGAGACTTCTGTTGTAGAGGATGCTAGCTGCCACCTCAAATCTCATAAATCTTCTTATTTATGGCATGGCAATATGGCTGTGAAATGGCCACCCAGCCGGGGCAGCACTTGCAATACTGTGCCCTGAAGTGTACTGTGAAGTTCACACTCCTGAACAGAGTGTGACTGGAAGTGACAAGTGCCACTTCAGGCCTAACTTTTTTTTTTGCAGTTTTTGGCTGGGGCCAAGTTTAAACCCACCACCCGTGGTATATGGGGCGGGCATCCTACTCCTTGAGCCACAGGCACTGGCCAAGGCCTAACATTTTTATGAGGCAGGCATGCCATCTCCATATACATTTTTTAAATTTAATATTTTTTTAAATTTCAGATTGATACGTGGTTACACGGGATTAGGCTACATTGTTGGCACTTGTAAGGTAAAGTTTGAATTATAATTATTTCCTTCACCCAGGAAGTGTGTCATACAGCCCAGCATTGTACCCGTTGGGTGGAAAATTGCTGAACTCTCTCACCCTTTCCCCTCTTCTTGAATTTGAGTTTTTCTATGAAGTGAGCAAGTTGTTGCTCCATGGAATCCTTGTTTTTCCATTCTTGTGATACTTAAGAGAGTGTTCTTCAAACCCATCCAGGTTGTTACAAAAGATACCAAACCTCCATCTTTTTATGGCTGAATCATAGTCCACGTTCACATATACTGCATCTTATTACTCCATTCATGGGTTGGAAAGCATGTGGGTTGTTTCTGCATCTTTGCCATTGTGAATTGGGCTGCTATAAACATCGAGTACAAATGTCTTTATGGTAAAATGGCTTTTTTGCTTTTGGTTAGGTGCCTAGTAATGGGATTGCAGCATTGAATGGAAAGTCTACTTTTAGTTATTTAAAGATCCTTCATACTTTTTTGCCCTGTTGGAGTCCCACCAAGAGTGCATGAGTGTTTCCTTGTCCCCATCATTTTTCCCCTTCCACTAGCTGGATTGATAAGACAAGAGACACTTAAAGGATGAATGAACTTGGTTATAAAGGAAGCCTGGGTCTCTGAATCACTGCATGGAAGAGAGTGAAGCCAATGAGTGATGTTTCCTCAGGACACCTCCAAGAGTAAGAAATGAACTTTACTGTGATTATGCCATCAATTTTTTTAGGTCTTATTTGTTACAAGAACTCCTAATTAATGCAACTTACTTCTTTGCCTTAGGAACAAAAATCACTCCTTGTTGGTCTAAGCAGCTAAAAAGAAGCCCCCAGACATCATGAGTGAATGGAAAATGAACAAACTTCTCCACAATATTGAGACAAAGTCAATTCAAAGATGACACATTAGTCATAGCCTTACTTGAAACTGTTTATGGTCATCCTCACCTTAAAAAACCCCAGCTATTTAATAGATAAAATATGAAAAGAAAGTAGAAAATGCTACTAATATTTCAAACTCTGAAAAGCGTTCTGACTATTCAATTATTTCACACTAATAACAGGAGAAGAGAATGATATGTTTTATTTTTTTTTAAATGATTACCTTCTTTTTCCTCTGGCCTGGAATGATTTCTCCTTATTTTTCAGTAACATTCTATTTAGCTGAGCATGTGGTTTTCTGGACCAGCTTGACTTTTATGAATTTTCCAGGTGATCTGAAGTCCAGAGTCACTAAGTGACAATGTCAGGGTGACAAAGAGCTGTTAAGTCTGCAGGTTCTTCTCTCTGGGCTTCCATTCTCTGAGGTCCCCTCTTCCTTGCTGCCCACAAGACAAAAAACCAAACAGAACTGAGATGATTTTCTTGAGAGAAATAGAAAAAGGATATGTTTTAACTTTGAAATTAACTTACTTGCTGACAATTCCTAAATCATTCCCTTTTCAAAGTTTGGAAATTCACAGTTGATATACCAAAACAGAAAGCATAAAGAACTACCTTTACTGAAGTTGATGCCAGTTGTACAAGGGTTGTCCATAAAATATCCAGCAAGGCAATATGAAAAGTAGAGACATACGTGGCTGGATACATCCCAGACAGGCCATGTATATTCCCAGTCGGAATATGCAATTTGTTTCCAGGCAACTGGAAACAAACCCTCTGCCTTCTACCTTTCACTTTGCACTTGGGTGGGGAAACAGAAAGCTCATGGAATTAAGGTGGAATTAAGGTGCAGACAAGATACCCAATTACAGCCCTGTGTGGTTCTGGATTTATGCTTTTGTATGACAAACACAGCCGACAGCTAGCACATTAGCCTAATTACTCTGTGTGCTACTCACGGGCTGCATCTGAGCCTGGGTTTGAGACTCTTTACCAAAATTACAGTTACCAAGCTGTCATGCCCACACAAAAATGTTAAGTCAGGATCCATTTTTAAAAACTACAAATATTTTGCCTAATTCAATGTCCTTTCCTGCCTAACTTAGAAATAGGTCCATGAGCTTTGTGTTTCTAACTTATTTCTCATCACACTCATATTCGAAGTTTCCTCATTAGGGTTCATGCCCTTGAACCTGATCGAATTCTCAGTGGTTGACCTTGGGGCAAGGTGAAGTTGTACATGTGGCTTGTAGATATCAAATGCACCCATGTACCACGGGTGTACATTGTATACTCAGTACACCCATCCTTGTTTAGAATCCTGAGAGTGGCCACTTCCATAAGATTCTCATTTCTCATTTGGAGAAATGGATTCTCATTTTTTTGAGGTCAGGAACTTGCCCTTTTTATGTTGGCTTCATAATTTTGGGGTAATCCTGCAACAACTCCAGCCCATCTCCACTCACAGCTATCTGCAGAGTTTGGCACATAATGACACTTCCCCCTAAAGGTAAAGCAACTTTCGTGTTGTTTATCTGATGGGCCAGATGGAAGTTCAGATGCCTCAACGTAGTCTGTATAGTGTAGAGAGAGAAGCCATCTCTCGGTGTGGCACTCTGCTGTTTTTCCCATGAGGAATTATACACACCTCACTTCCAGATGAACTCATCATCTATACCTCCTGAATCCAAGGATGGGCATGGCTCCCAGGCCTGGGCAATCAGCATATTCTGGGCACACATTTGTGTAAGGCTGAGTACATGATACAAGTTAGTCCAATCAGAAGAAACCCATGAATTCTTCTGGACGATCAGAATGAAGAAACTTTCTTTATCCCCAAGTGTGTTAATAGAAGAATGTCTGGCCCTGTTGGGCACCAACTAGAGAGAGCTGGCCTGAAATAAAGGTGACACAGAAAAAAAGCTCAAATGGTGAGTGACCTTGTCCTAGTGACATGTACACGTATGTTTTCCTGAATCCATTTGTGCCTGAAGGCTGTTGTGGGCTGTTGACCTTAAAAGTTGTGAATTGATGACTCCCTTTTTCAGCTTCATATAACTAAATGGGGATTTCGGTCATGAGTGACCAAAAGAGTTAATTAAAATAAGGCCAGATTTACTCTATTCAATGATTTTCAACATGTGGGCCCTGGAGAGACAACTGCTGAAACTCACTGAGCATTTGTTTTGTCTTTTAAAAACTTTGTGTGTATATTGCTTCATTTATTTATTTACATGACTTTAATGTGCTGCCCAGATTTCTTCCTCAGTGTCCCAACCTATCAGAATTGTTTTCTAATGCGTTCACCAGGTACATTAATCAGGATTATCCTGCAGAGACACAGGACCAATCGGAGCTCTCTCTCTCTCTCTGTATATCTAGATATACAACATGGGATTTATTACAGGAATACGCTCATGTGATTATGGAGGCCAAGAAAACCCCATGATCTGCTGTCTGCAAGCTGGAGACCCAGAAGCCAGTGGTATGACTCTCAGTCCAAGGCCAAACACCTGAGAAACTGCAGACAACTGGTGTAAGTCCTGGGCTGTGAAGGCCCTAAGAACCCGGTGTTCTGGAGAAGATGGGCGCCCCAGGTCTGGAACAGAGGGCACATTTGTCCATGCTCTGCCGTTTCATTCTATCCAGGTCTTCCGTGAATTGTATGACGCTGGCCCGTTTTGTGAGGGTGTCTCTTCCTCGTTCAGCTTACTGAGTCAAATGCAAATCTGTTCCAGAAACATCTTCACAGACCTACCCAGAAATAATGTTTTACCAGATATCTGGGAGATCCCTTAGCTCAGTCAAGCTGACTCATAAAATGAACCATCACACTAGGTTACTCAGAAACATCTCAAATGTTACATTTCTAAAATTGAGCTCTTGATCCTCCCTACAGACACGTTCTTTCCTTGGTTACCCTCGTGTCAGTAAAGGCCATTGCTGTCTAGTCAATTGTCCAAGCCAGAATTAACAGCTTTGGTTCCTCCCTGTCCTTCACCTCCCACATTCAGGCCATCAGAATGCCCTGTCTGCTCTACTTCTGGGATGGATCTTGACTCAGCAGAATTAATTCTCCTACTGCCTTCACCCTAGCTCAGAGACGGCCCAATCTCTCCAGGATTGCTCTAACAGTCTATGTCTATTTCCTGATTCTTTTGCAGTCACTTTCCAATCTATTCTCTGTACAAGAGCCATTAAACACTGTGCTTTTCATTGGATGTAGACTTAGCTCCTCACTGTGGTCTTTGCATGCCTTGACTCTTATCTGAATGTTTAATGTCATTTTGTACCAACTCCTTTATACGTATCCCGTTCCACAAGCACTTTGTTGGTTTTAAGGACAGGTGCAAGCCATGCTAAGGTAAGTCCCTGGTGCTGTTCCCTCTACTTAAATGCTTGTCCCTCTCCTCCAGCTCTTCACATGACCCTTACCTTTTTGTTCTTCAGCTCCCAGCTCCCATCTCTGAGCACAGGTCCATTCATCTGAACACCTCATTCATTTTCTTCACAAACTTTCACATTTTGCTGCTACTTATTTATTGGTTTACTTATTTACTATTTGTCTTACTACTCAACAAAACTCCATGAGGGCACAGGATGAACACTTGATAAAATGAATTGAACAAAAAGGAGATCCGTGAACCCATGTGCAGACAAGGCATTTTCTGTAGACAGAATAAATACCGTGTGTTGCATACACGTGGGCTCTTTGCCAAACGTGTGTGCAGATGTCATTATGTGTACCAAATCACAGATCCATTTACACTGTTAATGAATTCATATTGGCTTTTTGTCATTAAATATTTTCTGAATCCAGTGGTTTGTTTTTTTAAATATATATAAGGCTTCCCCTAGTTCTGCCTGCTGGTCAGTAGGCCCTGGTAATTCGGATAAGCCTAATAAGCCTAATCCTTTAGTATCAACACCCTTCCTTTTAATGGTAAAAATTGGTCTTCATTAGAGCCTTTGGGTTGAGATATTTTCATTTTGAAGTTGTCAAAATAAGGGCAATATGCCCCCAGGAAATAAAATGTCACTTATTTGGTAAGAAAGTATGTGTAATAATAGACAATAGACCTGACTCGAGGGTATAGACGGTTTTAGCTCTGACTCCACTAACCACCCTACTCTTTGTTACCTTCAGTAGGTTGTGTGTCTTGTGAAAAATAAGAAAAGAATCGATATGAAACATGCATAAAAAGTGGAAAATAAGAAAAATAATATGCACGACAATTACGTAGTTAAGTATCTGTATCTCTCGTTTTCTTTCTCTATGGATAGTAAGAAGAAATACACAAAATATGACAAAAGCAACCTCCAAGGAATTACGTACAACATAAACTCACCAGGAAGATTTCAAATGAGACATTCAGAGATTCAAAGCAGAAGCAGGAAGACAGATAAAAGGTGATGTGGCAAATTTGGGGAAAGAAATGTAAAAGGGAAAAAGCACAGTGAGATTCATGTTAGATGGAACAACAACAACAAAATCACAACTCCAAACTGGTGATAGGCTTAAAGAAATCCTGAAAAATGAAGCGGCAATAATAAAGAGATAAAAATGACTGTAGAAAAGATGACAGTTGTAGAGGACGGGCAAGAGAGATGGAAATGTGTGTAATCGGGGCTGCTGACCAAGAGTAGCAAAAATGCAGTAGAATACATTCAGCAATACAGTACGAGAACCCTTCAAATACACACTGCAATTTGGAGACAAAAGACCAGGACAGTTTTTTTTTTTTGAGAAATAATACATTACAATGAATAAAAGCTATATATGGGCGAGATTAATTAATTAATTATTATTATTTTTACATATACATGTGTTTATTAGGCTTCCACCTTTTGTCTTCACAAAATACAAAAATATTAAATAAGTTAAAATAAATTATTTAATTTAATTTTTCAAACAAGAAGAATGGGGCATTTGGGGCAGAAAAGCAAATAAGATTCAAGCTGGGAAGATGTTTGTACCTGGATGTTTTTGCTATAAGAAACAGAAACTCTGACTCAAATGAGCTATGATCCTGATACTCCCAGTGTGATCCCTTAGCAGCAGCCCTGGCCATACCCGGGGAGCTCGTTAGAATACAGAAGCTTGGCCAGGTGTGGTGGCTCAGGCTGCAGTCCTAGCACTCTGGGAGGCCGAGATGGGAGAATCACTTGAGGCCAGGAGTTTGAGGTTGTAGTAAGTTATGATCAGGCTACTATGCTGTATCCTGGACAACAGAGAGAGAAACTGTCTCAAAAAACAAAAATTAAAAAAAAAAAAGAAAAGAAATGCAGAAGCACAGGTCTTAATCCAGATCTGTTGAACTAGAACTTGAATTTTAACAAGATTCCCCAGGTATTCAAACTTTATGTTTTAAAGTTTGAGAAACACCGACTTAAGTGATAGAGGATTTATTTTTTTATTTTTAACAATTGTTCTCAAGCTTGCCTATACATTAGAATCTCCTTAATAGCTTCAAAAAATTTTGCCTGTATTGATTAAATACAGAATTTATTTTATTGTAAATACAGATCAATACACTGTATTAATTAAATTAGAAACTGAGATTTTAAAACTTAGATTTTAAACTTAGATTTTTAAATTCTAACAGGAAACCATAGTTGAGAACATCTGCATTAGAATAGACCTGCCATTTGATCCTTTAATTCCTCTATTAGGTATATATCCAGAGGACCAAAAATCACTTTATAACAAAGATATCTGCACCAGAATGTTTATTGCAGCCCAGTTCATAATTGCTAAATCATGGAAGAAGCCCAAATGCCCATCGACCCATGAATGGATTAATGAATCGTGATATATGTACATCACGGAATATTATGCAGCCTTAGAAAAAGATGGAGATTTTACCTCTTTCATGTTTACATGGATGAAGCTGGAACATATTCTTCTTAGCAAAGTATCTCAAGAATGGAAGAAAAAAGTATCCAATGTACTCAGCCCTACTATGAAACTAATTTATAAGCACCCACACTTCCATATGAAGGCTGTAACCCAACTACAGCCCAAGATGAAGGGGAAAGAGGAGAGGGAGGGGAGGGGTGGGGGGAGGACAGGCGGACGGAGGGTAATTAGTGAGATCACACCTATGGTGCATTTTACAAGGGTACATGTTAAATCTACTAAGGGTAGAATATAAATATCTTAACACAGTAACTAAGAAAATGCGGTGAAGGCTATGTTAACCAGTTTGATGAAAGCATTTCAAATTGTATATAAAACCAGCACATTGTACCCCATGATTGCATTAATGTACACAGCTATGATTTAATAAAAAATTTTTTAAAAAGTCTAGAAGTAGATGAGATTTCAGTGTTGGTTGACTGCCCAGTTCAATAGTATCATGGTGGATCAAGGTTCTTTCCATCTCTCTGCTTTGCTATGTTCAGGATTGGTTTTTAATTTATAACTTATCTTCCTTCTTTCCTCCTATTTCCTATCCCTCCCTCCTCTTCCTTTCATTTTTATTTTTCTGCCTTTCTGCTTCCCTGCCTTCCTTTTCTTCTTATAGAATTTTTCTTATACTCATATTTCTTATACACACAGAGAAATAGTGAATGAAATTGTTATCATGTATTAAAATGGTTATTTCTGGAAATTTTGAGTGATTTAGGAGGGTACAATTTAAAAATTTTATGTAACCATGTTAATCTTATATGCTTTAAAATTATGTTTTTTTAAAAAATGTGTGTTGAGTCTCCATCAAAAATACTGGGAACCATTGGCTTGGTCCAACCCTCTTGTCTTATAAGTGAGGAAACCGAGACCCTAGAGGACGGCATAGGGAACAGCATTGAGAGGAGGGTGAAGAATCCTTGTGCAACTTAGAACAATAGTGCCCACCATGTGGCTGTGTCTCTTATATCTTGCCTACCTGATTTCTGCACCAAATTGTTCTAAGCATTTGAGTCCAGGGAGAAAAAGGAAGGGAACTACGGCAAGATTTAGCTAAATGATTGGTGTGCTGGAGGGGCACAGCTCCCGAGTGATCTCTGGAAACAAAAAGAGGGATTTTGCATGGATGGCATCTTCAGTTGGTCACAGTTACCAAGAAAGAAACCACATGATTGAGATAATGAATGGCAGAGAAGACACTTGAGTTCCATCCTATCCGAAGGTGTGTGTGAGGCGGCTGCCTCTCTGAGACTTGAATGAGGGGAAGAAGTGAGATTTAAGATCCATTGTAGCCAAGTTACATCAGAGAGCCCAGAGGTTTTATTTGTTAGTGTACAAAACTTGATGGGGGAAAGAAATGCAGGTTATTCTGGTAGAGAATGAATAAAATCATGTCTTATATCCTGTTCCTATACCTAGTTTATGTAACTAATGTGGTATTTTTTTTAAAGTGTTTGTATTGTATTTCAACTACAGTAGAACTTCCATAATTAACCACCTCCCTACATTGACCACCTCCTTAAGTTGACTTAATTTTCATGGACTAGACATGCACCACATGTACATATCAGTACAGTAGGCTTAATTCCTTATGTTGATCACCTCCATATGTTTGATCAGTTTGTTATCATTCCTTACATGGTCAACTCCAGAGGTTCTACTATAATTGCAACTTTTTTCCTCAATAGAACTGGGAACATAAACTCTGACCCATGCCCTACTGTGACACTGTATTGTAGGTCATCCAGAATATGATGTTATTATTTAAAGCTACACTGCCCAAAATTGTAGCCAGTAGCCACATAGGGCTATTTAATGCTTGAATCATGATTAGTATGAAATTAAACATGTTTTTTTTTTAATTTTATTGAATGGTAACTATGTACATTAATGCCCTTCTGGGGTACAGTGTGGGGTTTTCACATGCAATCTGAAATACTTCCATCAAACTGATCAACACAGCCTTCATGTCATTTTCTCAGTTATAGT
>CAUYQV010195588.1:0-14192 GCA_963574575.1 Galagoides demidoff
CTGCTACTTTGCTATTGAACATTAGAACTTACTCCTTCTTTCTACCTATATCTTTGCACCCAGCAATCAACGTCTCTTCATCTTCTTACCACACTCACGTATGACTGAACCTAACTGGGATCTGCTCACCTGGCGCAGCCACGTCAGACACCAAAGCTGAGAGTTATAGCTCAGAAAGGGACTATATTTTCAGGGGTCCCTGTAAGGAGAGCAAGATGCTAATGCTTAAAACTTGAGCTCGCTGATGTTTCTGCAGGGGTGAGGGGAAACTTGCCCTTTCCCCCTGAAAAGCCACTGAAAAATCAACTCACAAGGCAGATTAATGAGAGAAATATTTCTTTCTTTTTTTTTTTTTTTTTTTTTTGAGACAGAGCCTCAAGCTATCCCCCTGGGTGGAGTGCCATGGCATCATAGCTCATAGCAACCTCCAACTCCTGGGCTCAAGCGAGTCTCCTGCCTCCGCCTCCCAAGTAGCTGGGACCACAGGGGCCCTCCACAATGCCCGGCCATTTTTTGGTTGTAGCCATCATTGTTGTTTGGTGGGCCGGGCTGGGGATTCGAACTCGCCACCTTAGGTGTATGTGACTGGCGCCTTAGCGGATTGAGCCACAGGTGCCGAGCCAAAATATTTATTTCTAAATACCACGTGTGTGTATTTCAATGACGGTCAGATACTTTTATTACTGCCTTTTAGAAAGGACAGGGGAGACGTGGATTACAAGGGGTAGCAAGTGATTGCAAGGGAGGATGAATAGATGCGGGAAATAGATTGACTGATAAGTTAACCTGAGAGACAGGTACGGGGTTTAAAATGATTTGGGTCAGGCCTGCTTGCATTCTCCATTTTCTTTCCTGAAATATCTTGAGATAACAGGGAGGGGAAAGGAAGTCAGTCGCCCCTTTTGGTCTTTCGATTAGTTCAATCTGGTTTATGCAGATAGAGGGAAACCCCCTTCTAATGCTTCCTGGTCTTGAATGGCCTTTAATTCAAAGTATTCTTTATACCAAGGAGTCATATTTTGGGGTGAAATTTCCTTAGTTCTTTCATCTCATAAGTTGAGGTTTTTGCAGGCAGGGGTATATTTCAGGCAGGCAGAACAGCAAATCAATTCACGGAGGTGTTGCTGCCCAGCCAGGGTCATTTGCCCACTGCCCCAGAGAAAGCCAGTATGCAGAGGTAGTAGGGTTTACAGCAGAGAAAGAGTTATTGTGCATGGTGCTAAGTGGAGAGAGGAGAGCTATTTCTCAAATCTGCCTCCCCAAGAATTGGAGGGACAGGGTTTTGAAAGACAGTTTGGTGGGTAGAGGATTAGGCAATCAGGGTCTGCTAAGTGGTTGGTTTCAGGGCAGAACCATAAGTCCTTTGGACGGGCCGTAATCTGGGTGGGTTAGCCAATCCTACTGGAATGTAGTTCTTCAGGAGGTTCAAGACCAGTTTAGTCAGTCATGATCTCATGACTCAGTTCCTTGGTCTGGGTGCTCAGGTCCCTGGAAGATGTCTCAAAAACTGACCCTAGGTTTCAAACAGGTGATATTTTTTACAGAGGAAAGTTAAAAAAATCTTTATGGCTACCAGCTGTGTCCTTGAGAGTAGCAATTATAGAGAAGCAAAGGAGAGGACAGTGACTGACCCTTATGAAGCAAACGAGGGGACAGTGACTGATTATTATCATTATTTCAGGTAAGCCTGCTCCTTCACAGGGTCTAATGATTATTATTTTAGCTAGGCCTATTCCTTCACAGAATTCTGGGGCCCTTTCTTCAGTTCTTGCCTTGCACCCCTTCATCAATTTGTAAGGACAGCGTGAGAGGTTATACATCTGTCTGTCCCCCAGAATGGGATATCCTGAAGTTGGAGGGGGATGTAGGTGGATTCAGAGATCCTTGGAATGTTATGACGGGTGTGACGGGCCCCCAGGGGGATATTTAAACACAGAGTAGTGGTCAGAATTCAGTTCCTCAGTCACTCCTTGTCTGGAAAGCAACTAGGGAGCACATGTCAAGGCGCCACCTTCTCGTTTCCACAGGGGGCCAGAAGATCTCACGACTCTGGTCTGCTGGGATGCCGCTATTCTCATGAGGTAGCTCACGCACTCTTTAGGCCTGGCCAGGTGTCCGGAACTTCCTCTGAAGGAACACAACATTTTCCTTAATTGTCATGCTCAGGGGTCTCTGTTTGGTTTCACACACACCCTTTCCAGGTCTGATATTGATCATTCTACTTTATACCTGTAAGATCAACTCTGTCAGCTCCCACGTATGAGTGAGAACATGCGATGTCTGTGTCTCTGTGCCCGGCTTATTTCTCTTAACACAATGACCTCCAGTTCCCCCCATGTTGCTGAAAATGACTTTATTTTGTTCTTTTTCAATGGTAAGATAGCTTTCCATTGGGTAAATGTACCACATTTTCTTCCTCTGTTTGTCAACTGATGGACACTCAGGTTGATTCCATTTCTTTGCTATTGTGAATAGTGCTTTGGTAAACTTATGAGTGCAGTCATCGCCTGGATATATTAATTTTTTTCCTTTGGATAAATGCCTCGTAGTAAGATTGCTGAATCTTACAGTTCTATTTTCTATGTTTTGAGAAATCTTCATGGTCAGGCGCATTGCCTCAGCCAGGCACAGTGCCTCACATCTGTAATCTCTGCACTCTTGGGGGCTAAGGCGGGTGGACTGCCTGAATTCAAGACCAGCCTGAGCAAGAGTGACACCCTGTCTCTACTAAAAATAGAAAAACTAGCTGGACCTGTAGTCCCAGCTCTCTGGGAGGCCTAGGCAAGAGGATTGCTTGGCGGATTTGCTTTATCATCCTTCTTCTGCCCTAACACTCTTGTCAAGGCCCTGCATGAACAAAGTATTAGGGTTGTGGAAGCACTTTATGACTCAGGAAAGTTATAAATGAATTGGCTTGTTTGGGAATCCAACCCTGATGTTAGTTTCAGGAACGCTCTGAGGACCATGAGGAAATGAAGTTAATCTAGCTTTGGGGGCCTGGGACAGGAGACCAGTCCGGTCTCCTTGTATTTCCAGAAGGCAGGAGTTAATTGAGGGCAATAAATGCTGGGTTTTCCATTAGATCAAATTTCTTTCAATTTTCCCTCACCACAATCTCCTCTGGGGTCCCCACAGGCCTGCTTGAAGATCAGATGAGCACCAAGCTGTTATGTCTGGGGACCTACTAATCTCAGGTATTTTTAACTGATGGTTTTTTCTGACCCTATGATGTGCCTGTTTTACAAGAGAGCTCCCCTCACCCAGTCTCCATTGCTCTCCACGCCTCTCTCCTTAAGTGTCAGCTTGTCTTAGAATGGAGGGCATTTGTGCTGACTCCCTGGCTCCTGTCTGTCCAGTGATTTAGATGTCTTCACGAGGTAGGTGGGGGAATGTCTTCTCAAGGAGCATAGAAGATGTGGGAATTCAAGCAGAACCGACACGAAATGCTAGAGTTCCCAGTTTTATTCGCCAAAGGAGAAAATCTCTTCAGTTTTTAAGACTTTTTTGATCAAATGATTTTAAACACAAAATTGCCAAAAACTTGATTTTCAAAGCATAGCTTCTTGGTGTATTAAGCTTAGACTGCCAAATAAATTTTTGTCATTCACAGGCTTTCACCCCAAGATGAATTTGTCTCCTAATAAATTATCGACAGATCAGGCGCTGTGTAGGGACAGAAACATGAAAATGTCTTGGTCTTTGATGTTTCAGTTACATTTGTTCTGCAGATGATTTAATGAAAATGGTAGCAGAGTTTTCTGGGAGGGAACTGCACCTTTTAAATACGGAAACATAGTTGTGATCAATTCTTCATACGAAAGTGTGAGTGATTGTAAATTGGTTTCATTATAGTACTGAGTACACTGGATACATGATCTACCTCTTTATGATTTAATAAAAAATAAAAATAAATAAAATAAATAAATATGGAAACAAAGGATTCCTTCGCTAAGTTTTACCTTTGACAGTAGGCTGTAGAAAATGCTGTGTCAGCCTTCAGGACTAAGCCAAGCAGTATTTTTGTCTGTCAAGGGATTAGAAGTAAAGTGTTGTGATAAAGGCGAAAGGGGAATAAGAATTTATGAAAGCTCATTTCATTGCTGAACCTTCTTGTGGGTGTATAGGAAGGGAATTGGATTGATTTTAAAGTTGCATACAATAAAACTTTCTTAGGAAGAGCATTAGTTGAAAGAGCGGCTCTCCTTGTACAAGTCCTGCTGGTATTCTGTTCAAAAAAAAGTTGTTTCCCATCACGTTTTATTTTGGAGGTGTGGCTTGAATTACACCTCTTTTGTCCCATATGTTTGTTGAGTTGGATTTTGCAGTTGTTTTGTTAGTTATTGCAGTGCTGAATTGGAAAGGATTATCCTTAGGAGGAAGTTATCTGATGGGTAATATGGAGTTTCAGTTGTTCTAAGTCCTAAGCCCACACATACTTTGTCTTTTCACCGTTTTCTTGCTGGGAGGCCAAGAGTGTGCTCCTTGTAAGCAGAGTTATGTTGAGCCACATTTTTACAGATGGACATTGCGGGTTTGCTGTGAGCTAATAAGTTTTCAAAGCATAAAGTCCAGAGAGGCCAGGAAGGACTTTGGAGTTTACTGGAGGAAAACAAAGATTCAAAGACTACTCTGATTTGAGCTCAGATTATAATTTCCTCTGATGTCAGGAGATTTATTTCTTTTCATCATTTACTTCCTTAATCTTTGGTGGCATTTGAACTTTCCTAACACAAAGCTGGTACAGAATTTTTTTACAGTGAATTGAGTAGAAAATACAATTATATATATAGATATATATATAGACACACATAATATATATACATTTCCTTTTTGCATGACTAATCTAGAAAGTCATGACAAAGTTATTTATGTGAATAGTCAATCTAAAAATATTACTCTTAGTTGATTTTTACAATGTATATTTTAAACTTTCCCTCCCCCATTTCCCAGAAAAATTAGAATCTGAGCTAATACCTTTCATGCAGTCTAGAGTCTAGGATTATTTCTTTCTGTCATCTTTTGAGATTTAAATACTTTTTCTTGCTATTCATAATGCATCAGTCAGTGTTTTAAGTATCACTCCATATCACATTCATCAATCATAAAGCATACTTTAAAAAATTCAGTAATAGCGGTTGATTATTTATTTGGCTGGCTTTCAAAGTAATTAGATTACAAATTCTTCAATTGCTTAAGTTTTCTAAAATGAGGCCAAGAAGAATCTAGAATGGGAGCCACTGACATCACCTGCTCTCAACTCACACACTTTAGAAAGGAGAATATTAAGCATAAAGAGAGTCTTACATGCAGTCACAGGACTTAACTATGGCAAAGAGATGAGAGAGAAAGAAATTTTGTACAAATTTAAAAGGCATTTCCCAGTTGACCAGCTAAGGATCCCTTTGTTGACAGAGCACTGGGCAAGCCTAATGTTCATCCACTATACAGAACTATTCTTCCTTAGCTTGTCCTGCACTTGAACCAAAATATGTTATTTTGGTTTACTCAGTGAAACAATCTTAATGACTTTAATTTTTCTATGCTATTGGCATTGTTGGTCTATGCATAGAGCAAAAGATATAAAGATGCAGTAGAAAGGGGAACTTAGAACACTGATGAGATGACATGTATGTACATGGACGGCAGTGAAAATCTTTGAGATTGTTTTTGTCTTGGCTCTTCAGGACATCACATAGTTTGATTCTTGAAAAGGTAGATGGTAAGGGAGGGAGAGACTCCTTAACTCTCAATAGGTAAGCGATAAAATGATAGCAGACAGATTAGAAATGCTTTGTGGTGAGGAGGAGGAAATTCTTAAATGACATGGATATATACAATTACTAGACTGCACAGGATTCATCAGGCTTGCTATTGTCCCAGGAGCCTGTTAGACTGTAAGAGCTGCGAGGATGGAGATTTCCATTGGTTGTACCGCCTGTATTCCCAGCACTCAAATAATGATTGGCACAACGTAAATATTTGGTGAAGAAAGCAATTTAGTTTATTATAACAACCAGTTAGTATTTAATTGAAAAGATGATGCAGACACACATTTAAAAGTGTAAACATGAGTGAAGATTACACAAGGAGAAGTTATGGTGACTCTCTCTCTCAAGACTTCTGGGCTGCCACTTTCAGAGCTCTCTCTACACAATATTCTTCCAAGATATCCTATGTATAATTAAGCATCAATAGACATATGTGTATAGAGGGTGTCCATAAAGTTCATGTACAATTTAAAATGGCACACTACTTTATATTGCACACGAACTTTATGGACAGCCTATATATGGATGTGATTACATATACCCATGAAGGCACACTATATAGATTGTTTTACACCTTGGTTTTGGTTCACTTAGTAGCTATCCTATGAATATATTTTGAGATTTTGAGAGTTGCGTTCCAACAATGAACACTTATATGTCATCGATTTTTACTTTTCATTTATTTTATGATTGAAGTTGACTTTCTTGCCCCCCCCCCTTTTTTTTTGACACAGGGTCTTTTTCTGCCACCAGGGCTAGAGTCCATGATGTTATCAAAGCTCACTGTAATGTCAAACTCCTCGGGTTAAGAGATCCTCTTGGTGTAGCTTCCTGACTAGTTGGGACCATAGGCACCTGCCACCACTCTTGGCTAATATTTACGTTTTTTTGTAGAGTTGGGGGGGGTCTCACTTTGTTGCTCAGTTTGATCTCAAACCCCCGGTCTCAAGCAGTTGTCCTGCATCAGGCTCCGACTGGAATTCCAGGTGCGAGCTACTATGCCTGACCTCTTTTTCTATGTTCATAAGCCATTTGTATTTCCTTTCTATGGACCACTGTCTTAAGTTCTTTGCCAGTTTTTCTACTGGTTTAATAATCTTTCATGACTAATTAGTAAGAGATCTTTATATATTCAAGAAACGAACTCACTGTCATATACATTGGAATATTTTTCCCAGTTGATCATTTCTCTTTTGACTTTGTGTGGTATTTCCACTTCCATGCAGAAAACCTCCCAAAACATTTAAATGCAGTCACATTCACTAATCTTTTTGGAATTTGGGTTTTGTGTGTTGTTCAGAAAAGTCTTCTCACTTCCAAAATGAAATACGTTTTCCTATATTTACTTTTCATAGTTTTATAACTTCATTTTATGTATTTAAATGTTTGCTTCACCTGCAATTTATGTATTAGATGAAAGCTAGCTCTATTAGATGTGTTCCAGATGCCTAGCCCATGGAATAAGCCACATGCCCTTAATGGTTTGAAATGTCACCTGTTTCATATTTAAAATTTCAAAGTATTTAAGCATTCATTTAAAAATATTAACTTTGTTATAAAAAAATTTCAAACTTATAAAAGTAGATAAAACAATAAGACGAAATCCGAGTATACCCATCATTTGGTTCCAAAATTTTCAGCATAATCAATCTCTTCTCCTCTTCTCCTCTCTCTCCACATTATTTTGAAGAACGTGTTTCATTTTGAGATATTCCAGTGTATCTATTTTAGTTTGTGACCTCCCAGAAGCAAACACTGGGACAAAGATTTGAATGCAAATCCTTTCTTTGTAAATGCCACCCAGGAAGTGGGAAAATGAGGGAGAAGAGGGAATGAAATGTGTAGAAGGAATGTCAAAAAATCTGTTACCAACAACTGTGGCTTCATCCTGCTGGGAAATGAATGTAAGCCCCAGTGATATACACTTCCTGTTCCCAAGGGTCAAGGAAAGTGGGATATGTATTCATGAGCCCTCAAAGGCATTGGCTGAGGGCTGTGTGGAGTAGGAATAAAGTGGACAGATGTGAGAATTCCTCAACACTTCCAGGCTATTGTGCTTATGAGGCTCTGTGGACCAGAGAAGACCTCAAGTAAAGGTTCCCAGGTGCTAGGAGTTGAAATCTGGGCAAGTATCCAAAGCAATGGTAAGAACCAAGGTCATATGGATACACAGCGAACAAAACCTGCTAATATCACTTAAAATAAAGCAAAACCACAATATAACTATCACAACTAGAAAAATTAACAAAACTCCACAATAATGTCAGACTGTGTTCAAATTTTCCTAATTGTTTCACAAATTTGTTTTGTTTATGCCGTTTGTTAGTTTGCATTAGATTTCAGTACAGTCCATATATTATTGTTTTAACATAATCAATCTCTTCTCTTCAATACCTCCTCCCTCTCTGCATTATTTTGAAGAACTTGTTTCATTTTGAGATATTCCAGATATTTTAAGTTTTAAAATTGCTTTTAATTTATGGAGTCCTCACCTCTTTTTAAAGATTATTTCTAAACACATAGTTTTTGCAAAAGAGGAAAGTAATGGGAAAAAATAAATACAAATGAATTTTAGGGGGCCTAAGTAATATCCATTCCCCAATTTTCTATCTTTTTTGGATGTAAATCAATTTAAAGGAAAAGCTTCTTAAGATTTTTCTTTTTCAGATTTCCTTGTTTTCTGTTTTATACTTTTTTTTTTTTATTATTGTTTGGGATTCATCAAAGGTACAAAGAATTAGGTTACATGGATTGCATTTGTTAGGTCAATACCCTCTTACCATTGTGTTCTGCCCCTAAGAGGTGTGCCATGCACCGTGACTCCGCATCCCCCTTCCTCCTCCCCCTCCCTGCACCCTCATTTCCGTACAACGTACCTTTTATGAGCTCATCCACTGCCTTTCTATTAGAATCAAGTACATTCAATTCTTGCTCTCCATTCTTGTGATGCTTTTCTAAGAAGAATGTGTTCCAACTGAATCTTTATCCTTCTTTATCAAACTCTCAAGTATTACTTTATAATCTCTTCTGGCTTTTTAAATATGATAATAACAGCTAACATTTACTGAATATAAATAAATGTATCAGATATCTACTAAGCTCTTGACACAATTATCTTATTTAATCTTAACAATAGATCTATTAGATATATAGCTCTATTTTACACCTGGTGAAACTCATGCAAAAAAGGTACGTGCAAAAATACGCCAACTCACAAGTACATTTTTTCATCCTAAGGCTCTTTTTCTTTGTATTTTCCTGTTTTGAGGGAAATATATTTTTCTACAAATATATATTGTATACCTTCCACCCAAATTAGTGTCTGCGAAAGATATACAAGAGTTAAAAACTACATTATAATCTTAAAACCAAATGACACCAAGAGATAGGGTATGCACTGGCAAATAGAGAAAACTGAAAACAAGTGCAAAACAGTCTTTCATGAATTACATAGTCCTCAGAGCAAAAAGATGATGATCAGTGTGGTCAGGAGCAGCCACGAAAGGTTTACAAATATCTCCACGTGGGGTTTTCTTATTGGGTTAAGTGCTAGACCTGTGGGCTGACTTCTGCCACTTTGACTCGATGGTAAAAACCATGCTACCTTCATGTCTACAAAGTCACATTTCTCTGGCTTTTACTTTCTTTGATGCCCAGAATGATGAATTATCTTACCCCAGGTCACACAAGCAGTCAATGAGAATAGTGAAGAAGACAACTTGGCTAGCTCATTACCTGGGTCTTCCTTAGATCTTTACTCAGCAATGCTTGATGGTTTTCAATGTCTAGGTCTCACATGTTTTTATTAAGATATCCTGAAGTAGTATTTGATGATATGGTAAGGACAAGTTAAAAATAATTTTATTTTCCACTAAGTTTTTGCTGCTATATAGAAATATAATTGAATTTTTATATATTAATCTTTTTCCTGTGGCCATGCTAAATTCCATGATTATTTCTACGTGTTGTGATATAGTTTTTGTAGGATTTTCTACATAAGTTTTTTTACAAAAATATATGTAATATATATATATTTTCTTTTTGAATTTTTTCTTTTTTTGGCTGGGGCTGGGTTTGAACCCACCACTTCCAGTATATGGGGCCAGCACCCTACTCCTTTGAGCCACAGGCACTGCCCTGTAATATTTTTTACCAGGTAGTTTTATGTCTTCTTTTCCAAACTTTTAAGTTTTTGTTTCTTTTTTCTTTTCTTACATTATTACATAGGCTATTACTGCCAGTACAATAATAAGAGAAGTAGTGAAATCAGACATCATCTGCATTATTCTTAACCCTAGGGTGTGTTTAGTATTTTACCATAAACTTTGTCTTTGTTTTGTTAAGAAGTTTTGTGATATTAGCATTAAGGGTTTTTTTTTGGTAGTTGATCTTTATCTCATGAAATCCTGTGATATTCTGTTATGTTATTACTTGTATGCCTGCATGATTTTTGTTTGGCTGGGTTCTTTTTTTTTTTTTTTTTTTGTGGACAGGCTATCACTTGCTCAGGCTGGAGTGCAGTGGCGTGATCGTAGCTCACTGTAACCTCAAGTCCTAGGCTCAAGTGATCCTCCCACCTCAGATCAGGAGTAGCTAGATCTTACAGATGCATGGCACCACACCTGGCTAATTATAAATTTTCTTGTGTGACAATATTTTTACATTGTTACCCAGGCTTGTCTCAAACTCCTGGCTTTCAGTGGTCTTCCCACCTCAGCCTCCCACAGCACTGGGATTACAGGCATGAGCCTCGGTGCTTTGTGTGTTTGGTTTTTGATCATAAATTCATTTTGATTCTGGCAGATGTACTTTCTACATCTATTGAGTAGATGTATAATGATTTACATGTATGTATATATGATACATATATACATATATTTACTCCTTTATGAGTTTTACCTCTTTATTCTCTTGAAATGTTAAAATCATGCAGTTGTCCCCCTTTATTCTGTTAAAATGGTGATTTCCATTGACTAGTTTTCAGATGTTAAGCCTGGGACAAACTCCAATAGTCACGACAGAATATCCTTTTTATACATTGCTAAATTAACTGTTTCTATTTTGTTAAGAAGTTTTGTGTCTGTATTCATGGGAGATACTGGTCTACAATTTTCTTTTCTTAAAATGTGTGTCCATTTGGTAGCAGGGTTCTGTTTTCCTCCTAGAGAGAGTTGGGAACTATTTTCTCCCCTGTCTCCTAAAAGGTTTCTGTAAAGTTCCTTGTTCTCCAAGGGTTGAGGAAGAAATTTAAATATACGTATCATCCTGTTTCCTGAAATGTTTACCTACTGTATAATAGAAGTTCATGAGTAAAAAATATTTTGTAGCATCTATAGATTATATTTATCTACATATTGTGATTACTCATCTTCTCCTAAAATTGGCACAGATATTTGAAGCTTCAGAATAGTAATCCAAGGGCAATATTTATCATGTACATATATTTTTGTTTGAGCAACATATAGCGCCTAGGAAGTTCTTCTCTGGGTAGGTACAAAGTGTCCCAAAAGTTGCCCATGAAGTCACAAGACATAGGGAAAATGGGAAATTGTTGCTGAATATATCTTTATTTATAAAGTATTCCCTACTAATTTTAACAAAGAGGTGGCCAATACCTAGAGAATATTTAGTAAAATTTTGTAATGAATACTTTGCAAATAATGCTATATTTAGCTACAATTTCCCATTTTCCCTCTGTGGTGACTCTGGTGGGGGGGCATTTGGAAACAATCTCTGGTGTGTGACAGCCAGCTTTAAGCACCTTTTTGTATTGTTTCATAGCCTAGAATATCTAAAAATAAAATGTCTAAAAATCGATCCTACTGCTTTTCTTTTTTTGCAGTTTTTAGCCAGGGCTGGGTTTGAACCCGCCACCTCCGGCATGCGCCCTACTCCTTTGAGCCACAGGCGCCACCCTCTATTGTATTGCTTCTTAATCAGTGTAACAGGAAATAAGAATCTTATTGAAATTCGCAAATGCACCAAAATCTTTATTAAAGCCAGGTTTTCTAAAGATTTTCTTCAGGATTACTGAGGTTTCACTCCCTTAAGACTCATCTCCTTTTATTTTCTCCAATCACTGTTTTTCCAGAGTGCAACGAGCCGTGGAGTGGCCAAAAGAGAAACAGGGAAGAAAAAAGAAAAAGCAAGTTCTTAGACACACAGTGAAAAAAGTAAGTATTGAAATAGTTGAAAACAGTCGTTCCTTTTCTTTTTGCTTCATTGATACCTGTGAACTGCAGCGACTTCCAGGATTGAGGCAGGTCCCAGGTGACGTGGCCTTTCTCGGTTTTGTTTTCTTTCTTTTTCACTTTGTTTTGCTCTTGCTTAGATAACAACAGATAAATAAACATGAGAAAATAGAGGTGGAGATTGAAACTCCAAACAACAGATAAGAGCAATTTCTTCTAGATTAGTGTTCTCCAGGGAATATTCTCATAATTTATGCTTTATATGTCTGGGAAAAAAATATGTGTCTAAAATATGATTGGCCTCTTTAAATAGGGGGAGAATTAGAACAGGTATTTATGTTGTGATTTGGAATTCTGTGGACATACAAATGATTATAAGACCTCTTGAAAGCCAAGAATTCTGTGTGTGTCTGAAAAGCGAACTCCTTAGCTGTGCTTTGGGAGCATGAAATCCACTTTAGGCCTGGGTCTACCAGTAGGGGCACATCCAGACACGATCTTGTTAACTTTGAAGTGTCACCATGAAGAAATCAGCTGTTGCTTTTGAAGCCTTTTTTTTTTTTTTTTTGAGACGGAGCCTCCAGCTATCCCCCTGGGTAGAGTGCCATGGCATCACAGCTCATAGCAACCTCCAACTCCGGGGCTCAAGTGAGTCTCCTGCCTCCACCTCCCAAGTAGCTGGGACCACAGGTGCCTGCCACAACGCCCGGCCATTTTTTGGTTGCAGCCATCATTATTGTTTGGCGGGCCCGGGCTGGGGATTCGAACCCGCCACCTTAGGTGTATGTGGCTGGTGCCTTAGCTGATTGAGCCACAGGCGCCGAGCCTTAGAGCCTTTTTTAAATTTAAATATGATGTTTCCCCCTTCATATCTCAATTTAATTTTGTGCTTCTCAAACCCTGATAAAAACAAGACATGACACATACTTTGGTTAGGCTTGGAAAAATAATGCCCCATAGCAAGAGAGAACCCTGAACTGGAGAAGAGGGGGTGAGGAGCCAAAGGGCAGGGAGGGGCCGAGTTTTTTCTTTTTTTCCATTACATGGAAAACGTCTCAGAATGAGAGTGGAAACAATATTTTGAACAAGTATATTAAAAAATGTTGAGTAGGCACATTTTTCAGTCATGTTCTGATGAGAAACAGCTGTAGATGCTGTTAAATCATGTCAAATATGAAGTGCCTGTGCGCCCCGTGTATATGTATAAATATTTGACTACAAAAACAGTCACAGGAGAACTATTCTGGAGCAATCTTAGAAGCAGGAAACCGCAAATTATAGGTCTGAAATTTACCATGCGTGGTTTATGAGTCTGATAAGTAAAACCAAATGAAAAGACGCTGAAAGTTTTATAAATAGTTCATGTTTTTTGTTAAAGGGAGGGCAGGGAAGAGATTAGTAAGAACTTTAATATGCTTCACTCAAGCACAGTCAGTACATGCCGATGAGCCGTGTACAAAGACTATTAGGATAGGACTTTGGCGATACATTTAAACCTAAGGTCTATTAGTTGTTATCACCTTGCACAGGCCAAACTACTGTGGAATTATAACCTATCTTCAATTAGGTTTTAAAGTCAGCACATAAGGCAAAAATTATATATATTCAGATTCATGCTGGAAAGTCCTCTTGGAAGTTATCCAGTTTAAGACAGACACACAGAGGTCTGCTAATGCTGCCGGAGATGGGTCTTCTTATCTTCTGAAGTTCCAGATGATGACATTTGCTTTTGATCATGAGCCACAGGAGGAAAAAGGCAATTATTGACATCAGGTGCACATTGTGTGGAAAATATATGTTGTTAAACCTGAAAGTGCACTAGGATTGTAGGCAGGTAGAAATAAAAACAGATTTGTGCCTTCCATCTCACCACTAATCTGGGGCACATACATCTTGAGGGAAAGACTGGAATGATTCTGCTCCATTTTATATTTTTAATGGGTTTTCAAGTTAAAATTTTATCTCATCAAAATAATATTCTTTTTTTTTTTTTTTTTTGAGATGGAGCCTCAAGGTATCCTCCTGGGTAGAGTGCCGTGGCATCACAGCTCATAGCAACTTCCAACTCCTGGGCTCAAGCGAGTCTCTTGCCTCCACCTCCCAAGTAGCTGGGACCACAGGTGCCCGCCACAACGCCCGGCCATTTTTTGGTTGCAGCCATCATTGTTGTTTGGCGGGCCCGGGCTGGGGATTCGAACCCGCCACCTTAGGTGTACGTGGCTGGCACCTTAGC
>CAUYQV010195591.1:0-76160 GCA_963574575.1 Galagoides demidoff
GGCGCCAGCCACGTACACCTAAGGTGGCGGGTTCGAATCCCCAGCCCGGGCCCGCCAAACAACAATGATGGCTGCAACCAAAAAATGGCCGGGCGTTGTGGCGGGCGCCTGTGGTCCCAGCTACTTGGGAAGTGGAGGCAGGAGACTAGCTTGAGCCCAGGAGTTGGAGGTTGCTATGAGCTGTGATGCCATGGCACTCTACCCAGGGGGACAGCTTGAGGCTCCGTCTCAAAAAAAAAAAAAGAAACATGATCACAATTTCTGAAGTGAGTCCATAGGGCATTCAAACTGACTGATTTCTGCATTATGCAGTCTGACACAGGATGGGAGCCCAGGGAGCGGGGCTCTAGAACCCCACACCTGCTCCGATGTCGGATAGCCTGAGGCAGTCAGTACTTTTTCTAGTCTCCGCTTTGTCCATCTACAAAACATATTGAATACGGGGTCTTAAAGTCTCCTCTACATCTCCTCTAAACAAACGTAGGTAGACTGCCACCATTCAGCCAGTCGATGATACACGGAAGGCACTTGGTTGATACTGTGCATTCCAAGAAGTGCACCGTGTTAGGGCTGAGTTCTTGGTGCATGATATTCCCTTAGTTTAAAATGATTGGTAAAATTACATATGACGATTGTGTAGTTATGCCACCTTGGGAAAGTCAGGAGTGTTGTATTTTATTTATGTACTCTATCGATCTATCTATCTATCAGTTATCTATCTTCTATCTATCAATAATCTATCTCAGTAGTTTACCCTGACAGAGTCAGGAGTGTTTTAGAACACGTTCAGACTATTGTATTCTTAGAAAAAGATTGAATCTCAGTTCTTTTGAGATTCAAAAACAAAGATTTTGTTTTTGTAAGATTTTTTCCATAATTTTAAATCCCTATTTAGAATGGCTCATGAAACAAAGGCATTAAGGCATTTATTTCTGGGCACCTGAGAGGGCGGGTCTGTGTTTGCTCTTCCCACCAGCTTGCAGTTTGGTTAAGGTAATTCATCAGAAGTAATTAGCTTATGATTTAAAAATCTATGTCAGGAACGTACAAAAGCATCTTTAAAGGGTACGTCAACAGCGTATGTTACATGGACACACAACTGTCAATCCAAACACACTAATTTAACAGGGCATGTTATGAATGGTTCTTATCATTTATCTGATATCTTATGCATAAATCCAATTAGTATCATTTAAATTATACCCACTGAGAAAACCTATTTGCTCTTTCTTTTTCTGTGACTTACAATGTTATACATTTTCTCTGTACATTATACTTTATCCTGCTACATTATAAATATATGGTTTAGATGTATTACAGTATTTCAATTTGAACTACGTCAAACTTCTTCTGGCATTATGGGACGACAATGATATCCTGGAGAAAGCTGCTTCTGAGGGTCATTAGTACAGAGAGGCACCCGTGGAGGGCGTCGTTGTGGGTATTTCTCCTCGTTATCAACGTTGCTTCCTTTAATTAATCATCCTTGGTTGCAGGGATAATAACAGTGGAACCACCTTTCGTATCACTTCATGAATAAAAAAAAAACTCTTATTCCTAAATGAGCATTTGTCATAACATGCCAAATAGGGAAAAAAATAGTAATTACCATAGCTATGGATTGGTGACCCTGAACTACCGTACTATGTGAAATGGATCAATTCAGTATTGATGGCATTATGGAAGAAATTTCCCCCCATACTCGATCCATTCAAATTCCAAATTCCATCTCTACTGTTAAGAACATAGTTCTTCTAGTCCTTTCTTTAACTTTGTAACACTTTAAATTGGCAATCCTGACTTTTATCCACTCTGCTTCACATAGTGTGGTATAGCTATTTTATTCAAATGGTTGAGTAACAGCGAATGTTTGCTGAGTATAATTATGCATTAGACACCATGGCAAAAGACTGAATTCTTCGAACAGACTTCTGTTGTGGTTATTATCATCCTAATTTTATATTTGAGAAAAGTATGAATTTAAAGGACTAGTGGTTTTGTCCAAGTTCACATGAGAATTCCACAGACTTGAATCCAGGTTCTTCCAATGACGCTGTCTGTATTCCTACCTCCTGCACGACCTGGAGTGGACCCATTCCCACTCAATGCCTCTCATTAAAGGTGACTTAAAAGAGTTCAGATTCTTAAATTTTCCCATATGTAGAACTTAACCATTAGGAAGGCAAAATATCAACTTAAAGTTATGGAATTTTCGGTTTTTCAGTTCTCACCGTCCGTCTCCTGTCCTTTGATCCTCAACCCCAACAGTTGTGAATTCCCAACCTCCCACCTCCGTCGCCTGCCCACTCCATTTCTCTTTGTCTCCATTTTCTCCACTCCTGGCCTGCCCCACAATTGTTTTATTCCACACGTGGTTTAACAGCCTACTAAATTATGCTTTATAAAAGAATTTGCAGATTCCTAACTGGTCTCCTATGCTGTAACATGGGTAGTAACACACAGCGTTAAATTTGTCCTGTACATCTTATTAAAACACAGTAACTTTGTTTCTCTTCTACTCAAGATCTCCGCTGTGGCTGTGGCTGGGTTTGAACCCACCACCTCTGCTATATGCAGCTGGCGCCCTACTCCTTTGAGCCACAGGTACCGCCCTCCCTATGACTTTTTATAGTAAAAATCAGCTTGGTATTCAATGTGTTCAATGGTATGAGTTCATAAACTGTAATGTAGACCATAATCTTATATACAACCATGAGAAAAAACCTGCATATTATAACTTTATAATGTCATTTACTGCAACAATCATTTTGATTTAGGAGAGTAGAATGGAAAAAAAATAAAAAGTATCTGATAGTGTGTGCCGTTTTCGATTCTTACCCCTTCCTACTTCTAATTCTTTCCTACACTTCGCCCCTTTATGCCCTGGGAATCCACTAAGCTTTGCAAAAGAACAAGATATTGCCCAGAGCTTTCCTACAATCAAATGCATCAGATTCTATTAAAAAATTATCCATATTTTGCATTTATCTAAAATGAAAATCAAGAAAAGCCAAATAAAAGTGTAAGGAGTGCAAGAAGTAATGAATGTTATGCATTGCTCAGAGGCACACGATGGCAGAGCTTCCGTGAACGGCAGCATTTTGTAAGTTCTGCTACGGCAGGCATTTACAAGATCTTTTAAGATTATCTTATTCTTATTTTCTTTACAAAATCAAGTCTCCGCAGCAATCACAGGGAATGATAGGATGCTTTGGTGATAAGTACAGTGTGATGAGATGTAAGAAATGTATCGTCACCACCATTAACAACAAAGCTCACCTGATGTTTGGGCTCACATATAAAGACTGAGCTATAATCATACTGTTTCTACAGATCTTACATGCAGTGAGAAATATTTCTGCTTTGTAATGAGACCGAAATGAGTGTATTTACTGGAGTTTCTCTTATGTATATTTATTTACAGGAAATGTTTCATCAGCTTTGTGGTGTGAAGAGAGAGTTGCTCCTTCCACACCAGTGCTCTAGTTATGAAGGATAATTACTAATCCCTCAAAACAGAGAGGAGCGGGAAACCAGTAGCTGTCTGCTCCACAGATAATAAGGGAAAGAAAAACACATTCAACCTTCCCAGACAAGGTCTCAGAAGTGGGACGGCCAATGTCGGAGGAGGATTTTTTAAGAGGAGTGCTGGATTGCAGCCCTCTCACCTCTCTTACCTTTAATTATGGGTTTTTAAATGTTACCCAGTGCTTGATGCTGCTGAAATTTTTTTAATAGAAATTGGCAAAGAGCTGAGTTTTGATGCAGGCCAAACAGAATCAGCCTTCATGAATGAGAGGAGGAACAGTGGGTGTAGTGGAGGCTGCTGCTCCCCTGTCTGCTGCTCCAGAGTGCTACAGTATTAGAATGCAACTCTGCGGCCATGCTAAAAAAAAATGAAAACTTACTATTCTGAGAGGCAACGTTAGTTATTCATACACATATACTTTAGACAGAAAATACACGTATTCTTCCAACTACATTGTCCTTTTAAAAAAATATAAGGTTAAAAAATTATAATACAGAATTGTTACACACAGCCCTAGGGTTAAGTATCGCCTGCTATGTCATCTACGCGCTTCTCTGAGGGGGAGGACAAAGGAGCCTTTTCAAAGTTCAGGTGTTTGATTTTTCACACTCAGACTCAGCAGACATTGACCTTCTTTTGAGACCTAGAGGGTTTGTCGGTCCACTCTTGTGGAGTACAGAAATCAGAAAACCCTCCCCTTCCTTTTGCTTCTTCTGTCTTCCAAATTCTCTAAGATGTCTTCAAAATGTTTTGCCAGCCTTGGGAAAAAAAAAAAAAAAAGGATTGGCTGCAGTAGGCCTTCCGGGGCTCCATGGAGTGTAGCTAGAACTTCTAAGAGCCATTTTAAATGCACAAAATATCAGCCTCGGGACACTTACGAAAAATGTCTATGATGCCACTATATATAAACAGCTAATGTAGTTTTCAAAACTAGATATTCTAATACAGTATAAACAAAGCATAGTAAGCAAGGATGGCGTACATAGTCAAACACCATTTAATTAAAAGCTATAGATAAGCATTTAAAATGAAGGCCGAGGGGAAAGAGATGAAAGATAAGGGTGATGGGAGAGCACACACAAGTATCAGGGCAGAAGGAATCTGAACCACTCAAGTTGTATTTGTCTTCCCAGTAATTCGGTCAGATTTTCAACAAATTATAAAACTCCTGGCAGGATTTACTGAATAGAATCTGAGGGAATGAGAACTATACTATAAAACATGGCTCCCAATAACTTTAAAAGGCATTTTCTATATTTGTAATGAACAGAAAATTAGTTCTGGGGTATGTTTCCTCTGCTGCCACACTGGGACATCATGGGGCTAATTCATTCAGGGACAGTCCACAGAACATCTGGCATCGGATTAAACAGACAACCCAGAAGAGCTGCGGCCAGGGCGTGCCCCTGCTTTTATTAGTCATGCAAGAAACTTTCCTTCAGCCTTGACTCACTTTCTTACACACAGAAGTGACCCAGTGATAATGGGCTCTCTCTCAACTCCAAAGAACTTTTGTAAGAATCAAGTTAGATAATGTAAAAGAACATGGCTTACAAATCAGGTAATATCACACAACGGAAATTTTTCATCGTGTTGTTAGTGATATTTGATTAAGAACATTGCACAAATGGGACAGGGTTACACAGCAAGATTTTAATAATTTATGGGCATAAATGTATGTAAAGAGTTGAATATATGTACAATATAAGTACATATACATATACACTCAGATGTTCGTGCTTCAAATGAACGTGACAAGCACATAAAGGAAAAAATTACTATCCCTAATGTCCAGATTAATTTTTTTTTTTTGAGACAGAGTCTTAGTCCCCCTAGGGTTGAGTGCCCTTGCATCATAGCTCAAACTCAAACTCTTAGGCTCAAGAGATTTTCTTGTCTCAGCCTCCCAAGAAGCTGGGACAACAGGCGCTCCCCACAACACCCAACTGTTTCTTTTCTTTTTTTTTTTTTTTTAGAGATAGGGTCTTGCAATTGCTCAGGCTGGTCTCAAACCCTTCAGCTTAGGCTATCCACCCACCTCCAAAGTGCTAGGATTATAGGTGTGAGCCACCATGCCCAGCACAGATTAAATCTTTCTTAAAATACTTTACATATTTTTAAGAAAGTTGCTTCATAAACAAGAACATTAATAAAATCTTCAATCTAAACATTCTTTCATGTTTTCATAAGCTCTATTGCAAGTAAACAGATTTCTTTCTGTTCAGGGTGTCTAAATAATGTATTTGTACACATACTATGATTAATAGTACATATTTCATCCTTTAGTGGTTCCATTTTAAAGCTAATCAATTACCTTTCATAAATAATCCATAACAACTGTCTTTCTGTGAAGACTGAAGACTAATGCAATATTTTAAAGAATTATTTCTGGCTACTTGGGTGAAAAAGAAATGAGAACACAGAAGAGGGAGAGAATATTAAGGCCAGTGTACTGCAGAGACACTTTCTCAAGGTTAAAGTCAAGTCTTCTTTATTGAGGGGCATTACGTTCTGTATGCATCTCCATCCACCAAGTTCAGTTTGCTCTTCCCTGCCCACCACACTTCTATGTTCAGGGTTGTGCATATTTCATACTGAAAAATGCCCAACATCTGTAATCACCAGGGAAATGAAAATCAAAACCACAATGAGATGTCACCTAACTCTAGGGAGAAAGGCTTTTATCCCCAAAGCCCCAAACAACAGATGCTGGCCCAATGCAGAGAGAGAGGAACACATACACACTGCTGGTGGGAAACAGCACACACTTTATGCAAAGCTGTCTGGAGATGTCACAAAAAACTAAATGTCAACACACAATCTGATCTAGAAATTCCGCTACTGAGTATTTGCCCAAAGACAAAAAGCCATTTTACCAAAACATGTGCATTTGAATGTTTATTCCAGAGCAATTCACAATTGCAAAGATGTGGAACCAAGCCCAGTGCCCATGAACACATAAATGGATTAATAAAAGGTAGTATATGTACAGCATCGAGTATTAATCATAAAAGAAAAAATGGTGAGCTAATACGTCTCACAACAACCTGGATGGAACCAGAGACTGTATTTCCAACGTTTCTCAAGAGTGGACAAACAAGAGCCACGTGCACTCGCTATTAAAGTGGAATGAAACGATTGACACCAGTCTCTACACTTGGCAGGAAGACTCAACAGAAAGCAGATGGGTGGGAGGGGGCAGTGGAGGACGGGTACAATGCACAATCTCCAGGTGAGGGGCACACTTAAACTTGGACCAAAACTTTACAAAACCAGTTAATATAACCAAAACATTTGCACCCTGGTAATAGCCTGAAATTAAAAAAAAAAAGTACAGTAAAAAAATAAATTCAACATGGCCCAGTTTCAACTTGATCTGCTACTGCCTGAGCCAGAAATATCTGATTGGCCGCCGTTTGCTAGGACTGAGGCTGATGCAAACACAAGCATCTCCCCTCTTCCAGCACGCTCCAAGCCATATTTATTAAGTGTCTGGATGTTCAATGTCTCATAACTACTCCACTTTCCAAATAGTTCTCATTTATCTTCTCTTTTTATTTTCATCCCATTACCATATTTCCATACCCACCATCTCCTGCCTGGAATCTTTAACTATCACCAAATTGGTTTTCTGCCTCCAATCTGTCTTTGATTCTAACAGAATTGACCTGTCTGAAACATAAATTGGTGCAAAACCATCCCCCAAGCTTAATAAAAGACAAACAAAAAAAATAAAGAAAAGAAAAATACCTGAGCAGGTGTATTAACTTCCCCTGGTAGGTGTGCCTAGCTCTGGCTCAGTGGCTGCCCTTGGCAGGTGTACTAACTTCCCATGGTAGGTATGCCTGGCTCTGGCTCGGTGGCCGCCCTCGTTTTTATTTTGTCTACTCTTCACCCATCTCACTCACTTGCAGACCCCTGACTGGACTGCATTGTCTCCTGTCTCCAGGCCTTTCTCTAAGCTATTTCTTTGGAAGAAACATCTTTTCCTCTGATACATTTATTTACGGGTCATTTTATCATCCTTCAAGACTCAGCTGAAACAGCGTCTCCTCCTTAAAGCCCTTCCTGATTTCATCAGGTTGGCGCTGGTTTTCTTTCTTTAATCTTCTTTGCACAAAATTCATTCTCAAATAACACTAAGATTATTTGTGTGTTTACTCATTACATTGCAGCCTACAGGTAGGAAAAGAATATTTCTTTGCATATTTAAGTCTCAGGTATATGTAGCCACATAGGTATAAAGACTCCACAAGTATTTCCCAGTGTCTGTAGCCACATGGGTTTACTCCACAAACATTTTGTTTATTTGTTCAAAGAGTAAATGAATGAATGTTCTGAAAAATATTCGCAATGACATAACTTTTTACAGGACCCTAACAGGCTATAATTTCTTCTTGTCTTGTACTGCCTTAGCCCATAAGCTTGGCTTTCCATGAGCTGAACTGTGTTAACTATGGGTAAATCCTAAACTTCGCAGAACAGATCTGTCCAGAATAGGTTGTTATTGAAAACACTGACTCTCACAATGGGCTAATAACCTAGGAACTTTCATCTGGTGAAAGCTGGTACAACTCTACTTCCCCTTTTTTCTCGTTAAGGACATATATAAATAGCACTCACTATTTTATTCTCAGGATTGCATGGGTGACTGGCAAGTGGCATCATCAGAAAATCTATCTGCACAGCAAAGGGGTGACTTCAGAAGGCTGAGAGCCACTCGAGAACCGACGGACGGTGTTAGTTGAACAAACCAGCAGATGGCCCCTCTGCCCTCTGCACCTAAAATGATCATCTACAAACAGCCCTGCTCACACTACACAGCATGGACTACAGCTACCAGCATGAACTTCATACACAGGGTGACAAGGGGGCTTTTCTTTCGTTTTTTTTTTTTTTCTTGTATTTCAAGGTTTACCTGTGTTATTTAGAATGAGCATATTAGATAAAGCATTTCAAAGCCAACTATTTTAGTGATGAGACCACAAGTTGTCTCCTGCTTTAAGTTTTTTATCTGTAAGCTCCATTGATGTTTTCAGACAGTAATAGGAAATTTGCTGTGAACTTTAGTGGAAATGGCTCAAAGTAAGAACAACATCTGCGGGGTTTGAAGGCTTCTGAGAGCAGAGAAGCACGTGTGTCATTATTATGTCTGGAGTTAAGATGACCATTTCAGCCCAGGTTTTGCAACCAAGCAGCCCTGTGTCCAGAGACCAAGTGTTTAACTTTAATAAACAATTTTCCTGTTGAACTCACATCAATTTCTGATGACACAAACTTATTTTCAGAGCGCATTCATATGCAGGAAAGGGTTTAGAAAAAATATAGAAAGAAAATAAAAAACCCTTATCATTAGTATTTACTTTCCTTCTTATCTAATATTTTATATTTTTGTCTAGTATTTTAAAAGAAAATTTCAGAGATTTTATTTTACTAAGATGTCATCTGCTTAAAAGTAAATATGATTCTCTCTTTATATTCTTCACACTTACAGGTTACTTATCTTCTAAATTTCAACGTTTTGAGGAACTATATGTGTCATGTATCTACTGAGTGTGTCCCATTAATCTTGATCTACTCGGAAACTGTAATTTCATAGTTAGATTCACATGTGTAATGTATTTTAAAAATATGTGTTGATCAGACCATCTCCTAGGCACTGAACATGCAAAACTGAAAGAATCTTTCTCCATCCCAGAGTCAGTCCAATTAGAGGGTAATTACAGCTCCGCCCCCCCAGGCTGTCCTTCCTATCTTTGTGTATCTGGATAGCCCTTTCTGTCTTATCTAGTAAAAAACTCAAAACAAAATCAGTTCGGATTTTACCCTTTTCTGTCTGCACCCACATTACTTAGACCAAATCTTCAGAAATTTCGATGAAGAATTTCTCAAAATATGTTTCTTGCACTTGGTAACTCCTATCTATCCTCCTGCTACTGAGTAAATTCCTATTGTATCTCGTAGAATGTGTGGCAAATGCTGAATAAGTCTGGGTAAATTAAACTGAACTGGTGCCAAAATCACTTCCACCAGCAGCAGGAGCAGGTGGGGATGGCAGCAACAAAAACAATAATTCAATACAATCGTTAACTACCCCTTACACCTGTAAACAACCAAATGCATGTTGTATAATTCAATCAACTGAAAACATTAATTAAATGTTGTGCCGGAAGGCTCTTTCTTTCTGCCTATCACAAAGTCTCCTGAAACTTAACCCTACATAATTTTCTATACGAATTTTCTTTTTTCTATCTGACTTTCAGCCTGTGTGTGTCTATATATGTTGCTAGTCGTAATGATCTTTAATCTGTTTTTGCTAGAACACATACCACTGTGACAGGCTTGTGTTAAAAATAAGGATTTCTCATGGATGAGCACCAGGGAATTTATGACCCAGAGAGTCCTCGGCCCTTGACGTTATCCTTTTACAACATCACTGTAGGAAAGAACCCAGTCCCGTTGCAGGTGTTATATTAATATATTCAATTAAACATTAGCAGTACAAATTCACGGTTTCCTATGCAGAGGTGGATTCCTCTGAAGCTCATGTGGCGTAAGCTTTAGAGCCTCCCACTCACCTAGGTCATTACTAAGATGTAAGAACGGTGGCAGGGGTGGGTTGTAGGCTTCACAGTATAACTTTGTAAAATGTCCCAAATAAATTTTTATATTTTTTAAGCATTAAAAGATGCATATTTTATGTCAGACTGAGAAATCAGGAAACCCATATCATTCCCTGGTGTTCACCTTTGAATGACAGGGGTGCTTCTGATGTCATTTGTTAAGTTAAACCAAAGTGTTCAGGTTGAAAATTATTTTTTGTTTTGATCTATACACAATTGGGTACATTGCACTGTGAAAACACCAGCTTCAATATGTGTTAAATATTAAGTGAAAAATTCATCATGACTAATTCATGTTGTAACCGTATTAATGAGTAGTTACCGCTGGTTAACTACCAGTCATTGATTTTGGACATCACCTCGGGCTCAGGGAACCAAAGACTGCATGGCAGTGTAGGATAAAGTGCATGTTTATCCTACATAAGCTGTAGGATAAACTTCATATCGTGCAGTGACTACAATAAATATTTATAATACGTTTTAGAACGGAATTTCATCATCCTAGTATATATTGCTTAAAAATCCCATCACTCTACTTACGATTACAAATTTTATTTATTAATCTGTTTAATTTTTTCGTTATTCCTTGTGTAGAAGGAATTCTTCTAAAGGAAAATATTTTACAATCATAATGTTCACGCTTTTTCCTAGATAATATCAAAATCAGAATAAAACTAATAAATACACCCTCCATGAGGTATACAGTGGATGGTAGTGGAGAACATTATGTTATATGAAATAAGCTAAGCACAGAAAGGAAAGATAATGGTTCTAACTTATTTGTGGGAGCTAAATGTTATACAAGTTGATCTCTTGGCTTGGTGCCAATAGCACAGTGGTTATGGAGCCCACCAAGCACATCAAAATTGGTGGGTTCAAACCCAGCCCTGGCCAGCTAAACAACAGCCCAAGAGTTTGAGGTTGCTGTGAGCTGTGATGCCACAACACTCCACTAAGGGCAACACAGTGAAACTCTGTCTCAAAAAAAAAAAGTTGATCTCATGGAGATAGTAAAGATAGTTACCGGAGGCTGGGAAGGGTAGAGGGGAAGAAGGAATAAAGTGTACAAAGCTGTGCCTATATAGTTAGATGGAATGAGCAATATTTCATAGCAGGACTCAGTGATTATAGTCAACAATAAGTTATAATATGAGGGTGGACAATTAAGTTTGTGAACTCACCCTAGAAAAAATGCCACATAACCTCAGTGCTGAATATCTACCTTTGGGGTCCTCCCCGTAGGAATCCATGCACCAGCACCAGTGCCTGGTCCACCCTTCTCAGCAATTTTAGGACTCATTTTCTGGCATAGCCATTAGAGTTGATATTATACAAGGTCTGACAATTAAGTTTGTGAACACATCCTAGGAAAAATGCTACATACCTCATTGCTAAATATCACTATGGTCACCTCTGTAGCACTCCCTGTGGCCATCTGGTGACCACAGTGATATTCAGCAATGAGGTCTACAGCACATTTTCTAGAATGACTTCAGGAACTTAATTTTCAGAGCTCGTATTCTTTAAAATAACTAAAGGAGTGGAATTGAAATGTTCCTAACACAAGTAAATATTAATTCCTGAGATGAAGGATACCACAGTTACCTTAGTTTGAATCTGATTATTACATCACATCTATTGTATAGCTACAAGCAATTGTTATGAACCCATAATAATTCCAAATAAAAAATTAACTACAAAAACTAATGCCACTAGGAAAATGGTGTCTATTAAATTCAATAAACATCACTGGATATTTTTGCATTGAGTCATTTAGATTTTTTTTCTTTTTTTACCCCAAATTTTAGGTTTTGTTCTGTGTGTGTGTGTACACGTGTGCCTGTGTACGTGTGTGTATAAATCCTACGTTGGGTAAAGCTATCTTGAAATGCTAAGAATCTATTGTTAATGTACCCTCCTTAAATAAGTGTTCTAAGTTAGAGAATGTGCTTGTAAAATGAACAGCATTTGCCTCAACAATGACACAATTCATTTCATGTTAGTACCGGCCATACTTTCGCTAAATGGTACTTAACAAAAGTATGTAGATATCATACTTGTCAACATATCCTAATGCAATGATCTCATTTGATGCTGACAAAACTCTATCTGCTCCCTTGATCTGAGAATTATCTGACACAAATATGTACATTTTCACATGACACACATTGTATGACATGCATGGTTCTTTTGGACACATAATTGTTCTCTAATATTAAGTGTCATAAAATTGCTAGGTAGAGCACATTGGATTCAGCTAAATGGGAGTTTAAATGTATTGCTCTGCAAGTGAGTTGTTGCAATAAATTGACCAAATTCTAGTTAGTTGAAAATCGATGCCAAAGTCATTAACTGAACTGCAGTTGCGACAACTAGCACAGATCATAAAAGAATGCAGGTTCAGGTTCTTGATTATCAGTGTATTTCTTTACCTGCCTATTTACTGAACACCTTTTTTTAGAAGGAAGTTATGGTGGCTTACAAGGATATCTAATACAAAGTGACAGAATAAATGAACAGCCAGGGTAGCAAATGTGGAGACCCAGAGCGTGCGTGATAATCAGGGGGAGTCCCACCATGCCCAACATTTTAATATATATGTTGTTTTTGTTGTTGTTGTCAACAAATTAAGTTCCGAACATTCTGGCAAAAAAAGAAGCTTTGAGAGTTAAAGGCTGAGCAAGGAGATTAAGTGCAATGATTACTGATATTAAGATCCTATACTGACTTTCCTCAAGGAATTCATAAAAATAATACCATGGAATGCAATTAACAAGATTATGGGAAATCTCTCCACAAGTGTTTTCTAGGACTTTTTTTCTTGTAGCATATTTTAACTGTAGTACAGTGTCATTACTTCAAAGAGCACTTCACTAAAAAGAATTTGACAGTGGGTCAGATAATGCACCACCTGATGACAAGCTTAGTCCCCTTCTCTGCTCTCTTCTTCTGCTTACTCCAAACCCCTCGCTGGCTGCCCTTTTGTACCTTATCAAACACAGCAGGCCACCCTTGCCTAATTCATTCCCCCCAGGTGCTTACTTCACCCATTCTTATACTTTCCTCTGGACTTTGTAAAAACATCACTGTCCGTGAAGCTGACCACCCTTTAAAATGACAACTTATCTACCGACACCCTCTCCTCCCCTCTCCTCTGTCCTGCTCCATAGGATTTACCACTGTCTGTTGTTTCTTACTTATTTAATTTTGCCTGTGTCCCCAGCGAGGATGTAAACTCCCTTATATTCTTGGGGTCTTTCTCCAGATCAGGTTTTGGACTTAGACCTTCTACTGCTCTCGTCAGGATGTCATCAAAAAGGTAGACTGATAAAACACGGCACCAGGCACGTGTGAAACTCTTTGCAAAGTCCAAATCAGGGACCCGCAAAGCACTTTCCTTGCAAAGTCTTCACAAGTTTCATAGACATTTTTATACCACTAATTTTTCATTGAAATTCTCTATACCACTAGGGGTTAGGACCTGATTCAATGTAGTACACTAAGCAACCAAATTAGAGTTTGTTAGGCAAGCATTAGGAAACTTGTCATTTACAGACTCCAGCTGAAAGTTGGGGAAGCAACATGGTTGCCAAGGAACAGTGTATTATTTTGGAACCTCCTATGTCATCTGTGTGTGCAACGAGTTAAAATCCTGCTTCGTTTTCAGAAAGGACGCTGCATTTTCAATGATGTTTTGGGCTCTTCCAAACTTTTAGCTATTGCTATTCTTGCTTTGTAATTATCTTACCATTAATTTTTCATCACCATCAGTTTTCTTTTTTCTGGTTTATTTATTTGTTCGAGGGGATTATTACCTGATAACTGAATGTTAACGTGTTCACGAATTGTGGTCCGAGTATAATAAGTGTTGACTAGATCTATACCTTTGACATTTATTCAAACAGATATAGTTGATCTTCATTTTTATAGGATTCGGTGTTTAGGAATTTGTCTACTCAATAAAATATGTTTGTCCCTGGTCATTCACAAACATACACAGAGTATTCTGATTCGTTCCTATCCAACTAAGACAGTGGTTCTCAACCTTCCTAAAGCCGTGACCCTCTAATACAGTTCCTGTGGGTAGCAACTGCTGAACTAAGATGTAAGGCAACTCTCCTCTCTCTTGATTCTGCTTTCATACTGTAAGTCAGGCATCCTCAAACTACAGACTGTGGGCCACATGCAGTCCACCTCTGACATTTATCCAGCCCTCCGGGTGTTTTTGCCACCACCGCCTGTCCTGCTTAGCAGCTGACTCATCCCAGGGCCCTCTGTCCAACAGTCTGAGGGACAGGGAACTGGCCCCCTATTTAAAAAGTTTGAGGACCCCTGCTGTAAATCATTATCCTTTTTGTCAGTCTGTTTAGTAACACATTTTTTTTTAAACTTTGTGCTTTTCATTTGTAATTTTGCTGTTACAAACAGCCCCCAGGTATAAAGCTGAAGTGCCTTTAGTGCTCCTAGGTACAAAAACACTGTGATGTGCCTCAGGAGAAAAATGCATTCCTTGGCTTTGAATTTGCTGTTGACGAATTACTGTTATATGTTTTAGAAAGAGGATAAGGGTCCATCTGTTTATAAAAATGTTGGTAGTACAGACTCACAAGAACCTAGCTTTGTACTCCCTCAATGAGCAATAATGGTGCAGAATTCACTAACTCTGTGTTCATGTAACTTTATAGAAACAACTGTCATATGTGAGAGTCAACTGTATATAAATTATGCCCCATCCAAGAGAAAACTTTGCTCTACCTTAACCTTTGTGGAAGCTCAAAATTCCACTTCTAGCAGTAAGAAGCCTCCAACTAATAACATAGTTCGCCCCATTTAAGGTAGTGGTTCTTACTCTTAAGTCAGCTGTGATGAAAGAATAGTTTTTAAAAAATGGATAGAGGAAAAGGGAAAGGAAGTGGGAAATGAAAGTAAAATGAGGAAATGCATATATTCTACTTTAAACCTCATCTTCCCAATAATGTCACCTTTTAAAATGCTTAAAATATTGACTTGTAAATTCAGAATCATTTTTTTCTCAGGTAAAGTAACTCCAAATTCGTACCAAAAGCCCTAAGTACATAAAATGCTTAGGTTAAGACATGGTTGTCTACCATTCCCTGGGCCTCTCCTAGTGCCCCATGCCCCAAACTGTGGCTCTGAACCATTGCCTGGCCTTGGTGTCCACAGGCTGCTGGCACTGAAGTGGGTTGCACAGGGGAGAAGAAAAAAAAAAGAGAAAGAAAAAAAATGGTTATCTACTGTATGCTTGCATAGATTTGCATATAATTCATATATGGTCAGATTATGTAATGCTACTTAAAACCCACAACGTAATTATTTTTACCATGATTTCTTGTTTAAATCAATGTTTCTCTTCTCAATATGTTTTATCATCTACGCAATGTGGCTGACATAAAATTGAACACATATGAAATGTATAATATGATGAACGGTAAAATAGAGCCAATCTAAGTGGAGGGAATGAAGCTTTCTGAAGACTCAGTGTCAATTCTTTGATCAACTGGCAAGGATGGGGCCATGAGACAGAATTGGATTCAGGAGTGGCCAGATGTTCCTTCTAAAACTCTGTGAGAGCCTGGCAATTCTTTCTGTTCCAATACCATCCTGGGCAGTTATTACTAGTGTTTTATAGATGCTCTGACTTCCAAAGAGTATTGATGAGAACCATATGTGACTCCCGTGAAGATGGGGCCATCTCTAATACAAATGAGTCAGTGTCAGAGATGTGAAGAGGAAAATTCTCTTTTTATCTTCTTTGCCAAAAGGTCAGGACTAGAATGAAGCAAATGAGGCTGGTGAGGGTGGAAAACTTACGGGGGAACTCAGTCTCAGCTGTGGCCACGGGATGCCCATCTTGTGTTTCCCTGAGGGTGTGAGCTTCCTGAAGAGGCACGTGGGGCACAAACTTCGGAAAGGAACTCACTCTTAGATTCATGCAATTCTGACAGCAGAAAAGCATGAAGGTTGGAAGATCCTAGGAGTACACATAAGCCTGTTTCCTCCATGCAGCTTTTATGTTGGTTTTGTAATTTAGCCCATCACGTTTATATAATTCTGCATGAATCCAGGGTCATGTGGTTTGAATCAGCATGGTACTATTTCTTGATAAAAATAATGATGGTGGACACAGTTATACTGGGCATGTTGTTGTAGCTCAGCATAAAGTACAAAGGAAAACTCGCTGACTGAAAGGTATAGATTAACATCACTAATTGGCTGATGATACTTCTCAGTGAGCTATGATCAAAGCCGACACAAACTCAAGTCTAGAATTTGGTTTCCTGAAGCAGACAGTGTTAAAAAACAATAGGGTCACTAGTAATTACTGTATTCTTACAGGTACTTCAAAATTAAAGAAATTATTGTAAGAGTTGTACTTTGGTGAATAAAAGTTGCACTTTATTGGTGCACAGAACGAGAACATGAACTCTTACTACAATTTTCACTGCACGGATGCCAGGGGTTCAGGGAGAAAGCACATTGCCCCAAGTTTCGCCCTGAACAATTTGTGATGCTGGGATATATGATTTTTCTGTTCAACCAGATGTTCCCATTTGGGTGAATAAAACACAAACGTATCTGTTTGAGTGGATAACTTTGTTCCAGGTTTGAAGAGTTTTGCTTTTCTCTGATGGCCAACCTCCCTGCAGAGACCCCAGCCTCCTATAGGAGCTTTTGGGTGGGTTTAGGATTCACTTTCTACCAATAACACTAAGGACTTTGATGCTCAAACGTACAGCATTTTCCCTAAAACTCTTGTAGTTTCACCAGAATCATGTAGTCAAGTGACAAGATTATTTTTGTGCATGAAGAAATACTTATCTTAGCACTGTCTTCAGCTTTATGCTGTAGAACTGCATCTCAGGAAGCCTTTTTGGGTGATTAATTTGAACATCACGGCTTTCGTTTTCTCTAATTTGTGAAGAAAGGATAAAACAAACTGATCTTCATCTCTCCTCTTGGTTTTCTCAAATTAGACTCTAGAATACCGGCCCATGCAAATCGGTTTATTTGCAATGACAGTTCCTAAAAGCCTGGAAATATTTCCCCTTCCCAATACTCTCGAACCCTTCCTTAATAGGTTGGTAGGGGTATCAGAATTGCAAAATATTTGGTTTCTGCTTGTTTCTCTTTGCAAAGGTATAAATATGAAATTCCTGCCTATATAAGTATTTAAATTATATCAAGATGTTCAGTACCTTTTTTTCCTCTCAAACTGTTGGCATTTCACTACTCCAAAAATGTGTGTAATCAGTATTAATTTTGAATACCTAAGCTGAGGATGTTTCAATGCTGCTATCTGGAAAACTAAAATGAATTAGTCAAACTCAGATTCTGCATTCAGTAAGTAATGGGTTATAGGATTGGTAAACCTTAGCAAAGTTTCAAGCAAATGAAGTTCTAACCTAAGGCACAATCGTCATAATAAAATAAAAAAATGTCTGAAAGAAAATTATCTGAGAGATTAACAAGCACTCTCTCTCTCTCTTTTTTTTTTTGTGCAATTTTTTTGGGGGGGTGTGGGGGCCGGGGCTGTGTTTGAACCCACCCCCTCTGGTATATGGGGCTGGTGCCCTACTCCTTTGAGTCACAGGTGCAGCCCAATAAGCAACCTCTTTTATCGGGTTCCATTAAGCATCACTTTTCTTCAGTAGAATCCTAATGGCACAATGGCACTACAATGTCTTCCTGGAAAACTAACTTTCATTAGCTTTCAAAATTTGAAAAGTATTTGAGACTAGAACAGTCCTTTCTATGTGTGTGTGCCTGTGTGTGTGTGTGTCCTTGTGTGGGGGGTTCTGTCCTTTTTCCAAATGTGTGATCTAAAAAGCTGTCCAATGTAATTTTAATTCTGATTTTATTCTAAATATATAAACTATGAAAAGCAGCAGCCAAATCCCAAGAGCACTTTTGGTATATGTAAAAGAATTAATTGGCAGACACAGTGGCATGCCTGTTGTTCCAGGTCTTACAAGAGCTGGGGCAGGAGAATCGCTTGAGCCCAGGAGTTCTAGGCTTTCCTGAGTAACACAGCAAGACTCCCATCAAAATGAATAAATAAATAACAAAAAAACATTGCTCATAAATAATTTTCAAAAATTATTTGGTATTACTCATCAATAATTACCCCAAAGAGAGTTATGTGTTGCAAATTCTGTTCATAATGTGTATTTTATAAACACAGATAGCATCTGTTCTTTCTATCAAAAATAAATTATTTAATGTCACTACTTCATCTTAGCTGATGTTATCTGATTCCAGTCACACTTTCATCTTTCAGGAAGAGGAAGTTCTAGTGTTAGCATCTCTTTGTCAACAAGAGAACAAAGAAAGGTCATTTAAAGGACTTGTCTGTGGTCACCAAATGTGCCATGTGACAATTTTTGTTTGTTTTTCTCTTTAGCCTTCAGGTTGTTTTCAAAATATGCTTTAAAAAGGAAATACCTAAATAGTGTCAGTCACAGAAAATAGCAACTCTATACCAAATATGAAGTTCCTTACATATGTTTTTGGTCCTATGACAACTATATGATGTAAGACCTACGATTAAACCCATTTTAGAGAAAATAAGATGAGAAAAGCTGAATTATTTCAAATTAAATGACAGTACTGAGATTCACACTGAGCTCTCCGTGATTTTTGAACCAGATTTAGGAGTTGCCTACTAGACTAAACTTCCTCCCCACGCCTGGGTGTAATCAACCAACTCATACGCCATCTGTAGTAGACACCATCATCCAAAAATGAATAAGGAACATGAAAGTTGACACATAATTTCTACTTCCCTAGGAAAAACAGAACAAAACGAAAAGGTTTTCTCTTCAAAAGCCCTTACTTGTTGGATCACTCCTCATTTCCACTATTTCAACACTTTACTTCAGACAAACAACACAAGTTCCCTGTCATTTGTTTTGAGAGCGAAGGGTAGGTTATACATTGTACAATGTAGATAGCCACACACATCCTAGTTCTCAGTCCCCTTCCCCACCTCTTTCCCCTATCTTTATGTCCTTCTGCTTTGTTTATGAAAACTTTTAAAACAGAGCCAGGGCCATCACAGGAATTATAGAGACCGTAAGTGTCATGGTCTTGGGTCATTATGGTATAATGATGACTTAAATCCTGAGTTCTCTGTTTCCTGGGCCCCACAGCTTTTCACTGGACTAGACTGTGCTGACACCGGGGGCTCCTGACATGGTTTGAGATCTGGGAGTAGCTGTAGGCACTCCCAACGATAGCCCTGGGGAAAACGAGTCCACCTGGGCACAAGAGAGTCATTTACATGTGGAAATGCAGCATCAGGGCCCCACAGCTGTGTGATGTATCACGATCATGACAAGCTGTCTCTGTGCCTGGAGGAGCAAGTGCATGAAAAGGGCTGTTTTAATTTGTGAAACCAAAGGAGAATGATGAAAGACCTGAAGAGAAGGGTAAGCAAAAGCAAGTATTGACAGCCTAAGCAGGAGGTTTTCACAGCTTGTTAACAAAGAAGAGATACTAAAGCCTTTCCTCGCGTGACACTGTTTTGAGAAAAACAATTTTGGGAAAGATCAATTTTGGCTTTCGTAGCTAATAAGTGATTTTGTTATAGTTTCCTTCCAGAATATTCACTAGCAAGTTTTGATCATTAGGTCTCAAAACTTAATTTGTATCACAGTGTTTTTCCTCAGAGATAATAATAATTTTAGTAAAACTAATAAGGAATGCCATCATGCCCTGGGTTAACGGACAGACGATCAAGAGAAATTAAAATCTTGATTTTTATCTTTTAACTGATGCATCGATTTTTACATGTTATGGAGGTTTAATTTTGATTTTCAAATTTTAGGACACTGAGAAGCTAGCAAAGCTAAGGATGGGGAAAGTTCTGGAAATCATGTTTCATCTGAAATGCTGGAGATAAAGAACATTTTAAGTATTCATTTAAAATTGAAGAGAGATGCAAAGATTTTAACAGACAAACGTTATTTTACTTTCTAAAGATAAGTTATCCTCAAACTCTGTATCCTCTTACAAACAGCATTCACAGTGCATCATAATTTCATGAGCCATTTTGCACTGAATACCCATTCTTTGCATGTGTACAGTCACGCTGATTGGATTGGACACAATTCCCTTCCTCATAAAGCTTACTAACTTCTAATGTTTGTTCCCCCTTTTATACTTTACTACATCCTTTCCTGTTCATTTTATCTTCTTACTTGTTTACAACAGCCCATGAGGTTAGTAATGTTGTTTACAATAACCCTGTGAGACTAGTAATGTTATTCATATTTTTTATAGTGGGTGAAATGAGGACATAGGTTTGGAGTCACATCTTTTTTATTTTTTTAATTTCAGGTTAATGTGAATATACAAACAACTGGGTTACAATGCTGGCATTTGTCAGGTGGAGTCTCTCTTGTACTATCTCCCATGCCCAAGCAGTGTGCCATATGCCATCATATTATGCCCTTTAAGTGGGAGCATACCAATCTCCCTTCCTTCCTCCCCTTTCTCCCCTTGCTCATTCCCCCTGCCCCAAGTTGAACTGAACTCAGTATTTCTCTTATGTGGCTGTGTATTGTACTGTCTAAGCCCAGTGAAAACAGCCCACATCACAAAGTCCCAAAGTTGCTAATGCTGGTGCAGATGCAGAGAAAAGGCAAGACTTTTACACTGCTGGTGAGACTGGAAACTAATACAGCCTCTTTGGACAGAATTATGAAGAATCCTCAAAGAACTCAAATTAGACCTCCCATTTGACCCCACAACTCATTACTAGACATATAGTCAGAAGAAAAAAAAAACAGATCATTTTATCATAAGGACATTTGCACTTGATTGTTTAAAGCAGCTCAATTTACAATCGCCAAGATGTGGAAACAATCTAAATGCTCATCAACCCAGGAATGGTTTAACAACCTGTGGTATATGTACACCATGAATTACTATTCAGTTATTAAAATATGGAGACTTACATCTTTTGTATCAACCTGGATGGAGTTGAAGCACATTCTTCTTAGTAAAATGTCACAAGAATGGAAAAGCACGTATCCAATGTATTCATTTCTAATATGAAGATGTATCTTTTGTAAGTGCGGGAGCCAGTATGCAAACTCAAGTCATGTGACTATGAAATGTGTATTTCCATGACAACTCTTGACCCCAGTAAGAGCTGGGACTCAGGCTGCCTGATCACCCATTAGGGATAAGGTACAAAGAATTCCTGAACTCAGAAGGAGACTAGAGTAAGTGAATTTTAAAGCATTGACCAGCTCTAATGTTAAAAGTACAATAATGAAAAGAATATATTATTTTTATTTTTGATGAAAATATTTGATATTCATTTAACATTTAGGTTCAATATGGATACTTACATAATTTGATAAAATTAGTAGATGTGATTTTGTGTGTATCTCATGATCAAAATTATATGATATACTTTATGTTCTGTGCTAACTACTGAGAGAGATTTTTGTGGGAAAATAATAAAAAGAACAATTGCATGACTATTCAAGCCTCTGAAGTAGCTTAAACCCCTTCTTCCTTAAAGTTTCTATTTGTGCCACATATGACTTAGGTGTGAGAAGGCAGAAAGTCAAAAATGAATGGCTGTGAAAAACTAATATTTGCCAGTGTTCCAGAGTTTAGCAAGAAATCAAACTTAAATATAAATTGACATCCACAGACAGTGTGAAGATAGCAACACTGAGAAAAACACACATATGAGATATTAGTAACCTGAATATCGCTTCGGTCATAAATAACTACCAGGAAAACTTAATTGGGTCTGAAAACAGAATACACTTCCTCTCCTGACCCTAACCCTAAATCCAACTCGCTTGTATTTTTCCATCATCATGTGCACTCACATTTCCCACAAATGATCTGACCAATGGGAAAGCCAGTCTTGTTTCAGACAATTACTCTCCACAACTGCTCTCTCGAAAGCCCTGAACACAGCTCTTCTGCTATAGGTAAGTCTATACGCAGGTGTTATAATCAGCAACCAAAATGATAATTTAATTATTTGTAATAAAGTTTGCCTTTTTAACTTCAATGACAAATTTTAAACTATACCACATCATTCCATATTAATCTTGTAAAAATCCCTTTTCCAAGGTTGTACTGTGCCCTACTACAGAGAGTTGCTTTTATGTTAATCATGGATTTATACTTCTTCATAGATGCAATGTACGGCTTTAACTTTACAAACACTAAGGCAATGTGTTTGCTCTCATCTATTTTTAGTAATACACTTAACTGTTGATGTTTTTACTTATCTTAGGTATAATCAAATCAAAGCTCAGCAGAATAGATTTTATCCAAATAAAGAAAACATCAGTTAGCTACTGAAATTCAACTTTGTTATGATTCAGTTGAGAGAATTATGTAAACTGTATGAGGAACAGAAAGGATGTGAGATACAGAACTGAGTTCTTAGACATGTTATGGGGAAAAAATGATGATTTTTATCTTATTTCTTCTTCATTTCAAAAAATCAAGTGCAGAATGTGTAATCTTTCTCTCTCCACACATATTCCGCTCCAATGTGGACTCTTAAATGACTCACGAATCAGAAAAATCTAATTTAAGCCTGGTTTGACTAATTCCACTAGTGATCATCACAAATCTTTCAAACTCACATCTGTTGAACATTATGTATGTGTTGTCCAAATTTTGATTGTGTGTTTTTAGTTAAATACCTTAAAACATGTCAGCATTTTAACGAAGAAGATAAGTAAACATCCTAAGGGAAGCATTCTTATCAGATAATTGTGTGCTGTTTACACACACAACTTGCTGAGATGATGCTAATCATTTTGGTTCTGGTACTTTAATTATCATTCCTGTAACACAGGCCCATCTTGAGAAATTATCCACTGCATTTATCCTACAGAAGACAAGTATTCTAGCCTAACTAGAAAGGAAGACAGCCTCACCAAACTGTCTTTTTCTCCCCATCTTTTGACTCTTTCTTTTTTTGCTTGTATGAGGACAGAACAGAAGATAATTCTTTGGCTCTGGGTGTAGACCTATAGCTAGTTGTATAAAACATGGGTACATTTTCAAACCCTTAATAAAACTGTTTTTTCAAGATAATTTGAAATTGCTATGTGAACTTCTATTTACTACAACTGCAACATAGAATATATTTCTTTGACATATTTCATACGACATATTCACTCATTACTTACAAATTAAATGAATTTGGATATTTGCTATGAACTCCTCAATGTGACTGAATTTGTAGATAAGGCTTTCAGGAGATAAAGTTCACTGAGGTCATAATACTGGCACCCTAATCCCGTAGCACTGGTAGACTCAGAAAAATAGAGTGAGAATCTCTCTCTTCTGCCATCTGAGGACACAGGAAAGAAGGTGATTTTCTCCCACCCAAGGAAAGAGTCCTCAAAGAACTGTCCTTGCTGGCACTTCAGTTTTGGACTTTCCAGCCTCTAGAACCATAAGAAATAAATTTTTGTTGTCTAAGTCATATAGTCTGACATTTTGTTATAGAACTCAGCAGACTAATACTGAAATTGTAACTTCTCTCTACATATAACTGGTTAGTTTATTAATTTTATTTACTTTTTTTCTAAAATTTTAGGATTAAAAAAAAGATTATTCAACATAAGCATCCAGATATGCCTTCTAGCTCATTTCAATTATAGCTCTAATGTTTTTCCCTTACTCTAATTATGTTCCTTCTAAATGTATCTATTACCTCATCTCTAATATAAGAACACCTCCTTTTTAACTCACAAGGCTTTCCATAGATTTAATCACTATTGACCATGACACATAAAAAGTTATAGGCTTAGAAAAGAATAAATCAAATAAATTATCTTTATTAATTTCCCAGAACTAAATGTATCCTGTGAATTGTTTACATTTCAACTGTGTAAATATAAGGAAATGTAAGACATCGGAATGGAGTGTATGGTGCTATTTCTTTTAACTTATATGAACCTAATTGTCTATTATTGTATTTTCCAAAATAATGCTTTATATGTAATTATTATTTTTCAGCCATTCAGTCAGTTCATGTCTCTTGAGTGGGGCATTCAGCCCCTTCACCTTGATTGATAGAATTTATATGCAGGATGCTGTTCTGCTCCTCCGGTTGGGTAATACCTTGATGCTTTGCTTTACCTCCTGTGCTATGATCTTACATGAGGTCTGACCTCTAGCTTTTAGCGTGGCTTTACTCTGGTGGGTATCTATTGTGCTGATTCATGTAATGCAATTCTGAGTATTTCCTATAATGCAGTTCTGTTCTTGATAAATTCTCTCAGTGTGTGCTTTCTGAAAAAGTCTTTACTTCTCTTTCATATACAAAATTCTAGGCTGACAGCTGTGCTGTTTAAGACTGAAAATAGAACCTTCCGTAAAATCTTCACTTCAGAAGTCTGCAGATAGCCTTATCAGTTTCTCTTTGTAAGTTATTTGATGTTTTTGTCTCAGGGTTTGTAGATGTGCCTCCTTCTTGTTGACTTTGGCAAGGCAAGTCAGATGACTGTGTATCTTGGTGATTGTCTTTTGCAATGAATCTCACAAATGTTCATTGACCTTCTTGTACCTGGATGTCTAAATACTCAGCAAGATCAGAGAAACTTTCTTTAATTATTCCCTCAAATAGTTTTTGCAGCCCTTGTGCATTTTTTCTTCACCCTCAGGGATGCCTATGGTTCTTATATTTGGCTATTTTACACAATCTCACATTCACTTGGGCTTTGTTCATTCCTTAATTCTCTGTTCTTTATTTTTGATTGGTTGAGTTCATTTAAAAAATTTGTCTTCAAGTTCTGTGTTTTGCATTTCCTTAAGTGAGTTATTTCATTACCAGTAGTTCTATTTTTTTAATATGTCTATTTCATTAATGGATTTCTCTTTCATTTTCTGAATTGTTCTTTGAGTTGGTTTTCCATTTCCTCTTGGATTTTGTTGACCTTCCTTATAATCCATATTTGAAATTCTTTATCTGTCATTTCAGTATTTTCATTTGGGGGGTATCTATTTCTAGAGGCCTGTGTTCCTTTTTGGGGATGTCCTTTTGCTCTTATTTTTCATACTTTTGTGATTCTTTTGCCAATTCTGTCTCATTTGGAGCAGTTGTTGCTTTTTATTTTTGAATTTCTTTTTGTTTACTTGGGGCATTTTTCCCCACCTTCATTTTAAGGGTATGACTGTAGTATATGTTGGGTATGAACCCTTGGCTTTGCTTATGGGTCCTTTGATGGCAATATAGATTCTGCACAAATGTCTTTGTTATAGCCTTACTGTGGTGACTTTCACATTAGTAATTGTTTGTAGGCTGCAGCAGTAGTGAGCTATGTGTGGGGGAAGATTACCTCTCTTTGATGAGAGAGGAGGGAGGTCCTTGAAATCCTTTCTCTTTCCCCAGCTCTGTTGTCTTCTTAACAGTGTGAGTTGTGTAGGAATTCCCAGGTTAAACTCTGAGAGGGAAGGTGGTGCTTGTGAGTGGATAACCAATCATACCCTGTGTAATTGAGTTAGTAAATGCTGTAAAGGGCTATGCAAATTTACCTCCATGTCAGTAAGTGGCACTTGCCAAAACAAATACACTGCAGTATTATTTTGGGGACCTGTGACTATCTCTAGACCCTCATTCAGAAAAGCAACTGAATGCCCCAAGTTGTGAGCAGGACCCTTGAACTTACAAGTGAGTCCTTATTCTCTAGAACAGCACAGGTAGAGGGAGTGAGGTTGAGTGGGGCTGGTTTGGGTGAGCTTCCCTTCAGGCTCTACAAAAGCTGGCAAGGCAGCTGTTTTGGCAGGAGACAAAGGTACACTCACAGGCTGCCAGGGAGGGGATGAAATGGTCCCTAGAACCAGAAAGTCTGCTTGTTCAGGAGGGACCACCTGAAATTCACATTCTGGCTGTCAGGAGTGTGCCATGCTCCTCTCCTCATGCCCTGCTCTGAAGTGTCCCTCTGGCATCTGTCAGCAGGCAGGAGCTCAGATGAGCTGAACTTTCCAAGGATTACACTGCAGGCATGAAGCTTCCCCACCTAGGATCCTGCCCTGGGCTGAGAGCATGTCCTCCCTATAGGCCATGCACTGCTGCTGGGACCCACACTGTGTCCTCTTTTTGGTTCTACCCATGGCTCTCTTGACTCCCAAGGTTAGTTCACAGATCTTCTCTCTGTGCCTCAAGCAACATGATCTAGTCCTGGGGGTGTGAGATCTGGCAGCAGGCTTTCCCTGGACCCCCAAAGATCAATCTCTGACCACCAGGGAGAACCATGCTGCACCCAAGTTGTCTATGGGGGACTCAAACAGGTCTGATGTTCCCCTAAGTCTGGGTGTGCCTCACCCTGATGGTGTGGCCAAGTGTACAGCACCAGGGAGGCTGGAGATCAGGGAGCTCATGGTCCAAGCACCCATCAGTCCACTGCAGGGCTTTAAGAGGAAGGTTTAAGCCCCTCTCTCTGTGGATGCACCAACAGAGGGAAAGCAGCCATTCCCAAGACCCCCCAGCTCAATCTTCTCTCTTGGACGCCACAAGTGAGGAAGGAGAAGAGGAGAAACTGAGTCTGGGTGGAGGAAAGCAGCACTCTGGCTATCTCTATACCTCTCTTCAGAAGGTAGCCTGAAAGGAATGTCCAGCTCTGGAGTCACACAGACCCCCAAGATCCCCTGACTCCTGTGTTTCCTACAGTGTTGGCCAGGTTTGAGAAATGTCTGTGTGACAATGTGGCAGGTAAAACTGAGGGGCTGAAGCCGTTTGGTAAACATCACTGCATGGTAGGTGGAGAAGCAACATGGTACCTGCCATCTCAGCTTGGGTTTGCAATGACACATAGTGACCTGAGGGTGCTGGAAGCCTAGTGCTTTGTCCTTAAGAAGCTCCCAGTTCACAGGTCACAATGATTTGGGGGCTTGAAGATGAAAGGCTGTCCATTAATTCAGGAGGTTGATGACTGCCAGAAATGTGAAGGAGGCAGACAAAACAGCTCCCCCTACCCTTTTGGCAGGACTCCAGGCCTCTCAGCAGTCGACCTCAGCTGATGATCTTGCTCCTTGTCTTTCTCCTGTGTCTTCTTCCTGTGGAATCTCTTGTAGGTTCTGGCTCTTTCTCCTCAGAATTACACCCAAGGTTTGCTTGGTTGTTTTTTTTCTTTTCCATCTATAACTTCTCCTTTTTTTTCTGACATGCTCTGGCATCTGGTGTCTCTGGTCGACCATTTTCTCCATCACCATCTGTTTTGTTTATAATTATGATGACTGGTAGTTGAGGCTCAAGGTTAAAATATAAAACAGGGTGTTTTTTGCATGTTTTATAAGCAATGTGAGAGCAAAACTCTTATTTTTAACTCTAGATTAGTAAAAAAAAAATTCTTAAAATTCTGGACTATAAATGATAATATTACATAATTCAGGAAAAGAAAAATCCAGAAAACAAAATTTATTTCCCTGAAACATCCTGTATTGATGTGCTTTTGTGAAACACAATCAATTGCTGCATAAAATTATACACATATTATGTGTATAACAGTATTATAGACATCAATCTGGCCGATGTTTCAGACTAACTCACCCCTCATTCTCGAAATGGACCATACGCTGTACTGAATCATTCCTTACACCCCACTTAAACCTGTGGTGGTAATAATTCCCATCTATAATGACAGCTCAGATAATTTTATGTCTCTTTCAAGATGATGGAACTTTAACACTTTTTTTTGTCAGGGAAGGAACCTGATAGACACTCCTAAACCAAGTGACCAAATTTAATATCAATATGAATGAGTCTTATCAACTTCTTGAATCCGTGACATGATGCAATGAGAATGGAAAACCATCACTTTTCTTTTATTCTTGCCAAAAAGATGTCTGCTGGAAAGTATACATTAGGAAGAAACATGAAACAACCCACACTGTAAGATATTCTACCATATTACTAGTCAACAATGACAATAAGGGACTAAAAAACTGTTCTAGACTATAAAATTCTAAGGAGACAGGACATATGAAAAGTATGATATTAAATTGGTTCCTACTGGGAAAAAAAAAGTACATTGTTGGTGAAAATGGCAAAATCTCAATACAATCTGTTGATTTATAAACAGTATTACAACAATGTTGGTTGTCTGGTTTATAGGATTGCTATAATTACATAAGATATAAATATTTGGCCAATTCAATTTGAGAATAGTACTTTGCTATTCATAGGTTTGAAATTATTTCAAAATATGACATTTTAAAATTTTGCCAAATTGATCTCCACTTTATAGACGAGAAAATCAAAACTTACTGTTCTAAAGACTTGTTGAAAATAATAAAAAAATACAACTAGGCTTTCTGCTTACTGATCTTTCTATTATGTGAAGCTTCACCAAAAATATAGTTTTAAAAGACTCTGTCCTACTATTTTAAAAGGTAAATTGCTTTCTCTCTCTTTTTGCTTTGATGTTAAGATTGCATTTAAAAGATACTAAGTCACAGAGCTATGCCAGGTGTCCTCATGCAAGCATTTGTTCATGAATCTATGAGTTAGTTTGTCTGTTTTAACCCTCTCTACAAATGTAGTTTAGCTTTGGAATTTATTGTTTTCCATTGCCATCTAGTTACCTGCTTAGCTTACTAACCAGACTATGAATTTTATAAGAGTCTATTTTTTAGCTCATCTGTCTCAGAGTTAGTATTTGGTAAGCACTTGAAAAAGGAAGGAGTGAGAAAAAAATTGAAGGGAGGAAACATAGGGGACAGGTTTAACAACATGCAGGAAAAAAAAAGAATTGTCTGGATACAATGTTAACAGTATTTAATCAAAGTAGTGTTTTAGGGCAACCTAATGAATATAAACCGTGCAAAATGATTAGGGCAAATTTTCTCCCAATATAGTTCTCGTCTATATATGCTCAACCAGCAAAAGCTCAGTGACCGTCCTGTCACTTAACTAATTTTGTCATATATCCTGGTGAGTCACAGAGACCGCTGCAGATTTTGTGACTGTATCAATGAGCAATGTATATAAAGCTCGTCCCTACAGTCATAGTGTGCTTTATATAGAAAGACTTAAATCATCATTTTAGACTAGCATATCTTGTCCTTTGCAATTAAAAACTCAACATAAATACAACATAAAAACACGAGTATAGAAGGCATTTTATTCTTCATGTTCTTTGCCTCATCAAAGAGGCTGCAAGTAGAGTGAGTATGAATACAAACAGATGTTAAGAAAGATGGCTAAGACGGGGGGGGGGGGAGATTGGGAGTGGAATGAAGGATAAAATCCTGCCTATCCCGTACAATATACACTATTCGGTGATGGGTACATTGAAAGCCCTGAGTTTAGTAGGAGACAATTTATCCATGTAACAAAATACACCAGTCCCCCCTTAATCTTTTTAAATAAAAAGACAGTATTTTAAAATGATTTTGGTCAACATATATGAAAAGTCAGGAAATGTAGAACCCAATCTAGAGTCTCTAGATTGGCTATAATAGGGTATGCAGCTGAAATTCTCCCACTTCCTGAAATTTTAGCTATATACTTTTACCTGACAAAGAGTTTTGGTAATTACACATATAACTATTTCTATACTAAGGCAACTTTGAAGGATACTGGCAATATCAAAATGATTTAATAGTAGGTTTCTGCATTTTAGTGCCACAATCGGACATATTTTATTCTTACTACGGTAAAAATAAAACAATTAACCACTTTGAATTGTTGATTTTATGTGGAGAAATGGCACTTCATATTTTATAGTTACAATGGAGTATTCTAGTCACTAAAAATAACTTCCAGACAGTATTTCTTAGAATATGAACTTATCTGCATCCCACAGAGCTGATGTATGTCCAAATTCCTTTTGAAACCACGAGGAGTTCCACACTTCTATCAGCAAACAAAGATGAAAATAAGGGATGTTACAAATTAACTCTGGTCATGAAGATATAAAAATGGGTTTTCTATACAGTACCAGAAAAAACAAACAGTTTTTATTTTTTCCAAGATTTGACCTGATTTTTACAGAGGACACTTTCCTGTTTTTTTGTTTTTGTTGTTGTTGTTGGTTCACCTAAATCTATAAAATGTACATTTTATTATGCTGAATACACTATTTCCTAAATCATTAATACTTACGGTTCATTACTTTCTTTTTCTGTATCTAACCAAAAATTTCCCAATGAAGCATTCTAACTTGTTCAATTTTTTTCAACACACCAATTTACAAGAAGAAAATTTATTTCCTGGAAGACTGAATGTGTCTTTAGATATCAGGAGATGGAAAGTATCTCTTGGTAAGAGATACTGTTGAAATGTAATTAAATGCCTTGAAATTCACCAACACTTCCAAGTAAGCTTAAATTCAAAGCAAAGTGAATCTTTCAAACTGCACTTCTATGTATTTGATTTCTACTGGGGTGATAGGAATAAATTCTCCCCGAATGCATAGGGAAGAAAGGAAAACAGCAAAAAAGGCAAGAGTGATGTTAACAGCGGGGGAAGCAGCTGGAGGAGGCAGGCGGCACACATTTCAGGGGAAGTAACGTCCTTCAGCACAGCGATCGGCTGGCAGCCCGTTACGTAGGAAAGATGAAAAACACTTAATACCTGGAACACAGACTGGGTCGTTTTGCAGACAGATTTTTTTGTCAGATGGCCAGGGGACATTAAGTGAGAAATGGTAAGGTGACAAAAAGACCGGGTGGGAAAAGTGTAGGATGATGCGATGAAATGGGTGGAAACTGTGGCCTCTGTGAGCAGAAAATAGCCTGGGGAGGGGTGATAGAAAGTCAGAGAGGACGTAAAGAAAAGGCTCTCCCTGCGGTCCCCCATATAAGGGCCAGTAAAAAGGCATGATGGTAGTCAAGAAATGTACTTAGGGAAAGATGCGCTATTATTCCTTAAAACAGAAATCAGAATAATGGCTAAACTACTTCCTTGAATTTCCACATTTAGGGTCAAGCAAATCAACTTATTTCATAAGAAAACAATGGAAAGTTGATGACAACGGTTGACACATAATACAATAGACACTCCTTAAGAGTCTAACCCAGCACAGAAGTCTGTGCCCTGGCAGGTTCTCAGTAGACTTTCCACAACAACTCCCAGCCTCATGCAACAGCTGGTTCTATCTCCTGTAGTCTTGGGCTATCATACATGAAACGAACCTATTAATTAGCTCATATAATAAGGTTGAAAGCCATGTTGTGGCCTCATTATCCCCAATGTCTTAATGATCAAATTTTATTTTCAATTCAGTCATTTAACTGATCTTTTTGGCTACAGGCCATTAATATGGACTCCAAATTTGAACGTCTTAAAAAATTCAGACACAATTTCTCTAAAGTTTGAAGTTCCTTTGTTTAGGATTATAATTTTGTCCTACTAATTATACGTCTGCCATGGTTTAATCACCTATAATGTAAAAAAAAATGCTGTATTTCTTTATACGCACATTAGGAGGACCATTTTTCTAATTAATTGGAATAAACATATATATTAGTAGAACATAAAATAAACGTCTGCTTTCATCTGAGGAATCATACATATGACATTTGACACATCATACAACAGATTATCCTTAACTCTGTTAATTCATTTTAGTATGTAGTAAAGTAGAAAATATAATAGCCAGACTAATAGTATATATGTTCCACATACTTTAATCTTCTTTATTCAGTAACAAATTTGACTTGAAGATATTATTGTTCTTATTTTAGAAATGAGAAAACTAAAATGTAGTGTTTGGCAACTTGCCCCCAAGTTATACGACTAGTAGCAAGAGGAAGAGCCTACAGTCAAAATGACGTGATTCTGACACACACAGTACCGATCCATTATCTGATCAAATCAAGTTATAAAATGCATTGAATTCATCATTTATATTTTCTAAATTACCTAAATAGCTGAATTTTGTCTAGACAATAATTACTGCGGGTTAAATGTGCATCTGAAAAGCACCGATAACGTTCTTTCTTTCCTTTTCCTGAGTATCTGCCTGGCCACGTCTGCACATCTTCATCTACAGTATTTAGTTTTCTCTGTGCTATAAACATCTCTGGTCACAGCCCTCGATTCCTATATATACATAAAATACACACCCACCCACACACAGAGACACGGTTTATACACCAGAGTGATCAACAGGTGCTACGGTCACAGGCATTCCAATGTGACCTTATTCAGAGCACCAACCTAAAAAGAATCATTTCATCATCTCATAAATGAAATCTATAGTGCTCAGTTCTCTGTCTCCTTTTTTTTTTTTTAAAGAACATGTAAGAATTGTTTCTGTAAGAACCTGCATTTCTCTCTTATCTATAAGTCCTTTCTCTGTTCCAAATTATTTACTGCCATTTCTTCAAGAGTTCAGTCAATTAAGAAGGTGTTTTTTAGGCCATTTCCATTTTGCTGTGAATGGCTGTATTGAACTCCCAGTATAAAGCATGCAAAAGATAAACACGGACTAACTTTCCTGTCATATAAAATCATTAAGCAATCTTCTCTGATGAATTCAAAGTCAAGTGCATAATTTCTTATTACCTGATCAAGAAACCACACAATTTATCTTAGAAAAATAACAACAGCATTGCCCAGTAACTTCTTACCAGTTTGGAATTTGGGTAACATACTGAGGTATATTTCAGTAATTTTAAATGAACTTGTAAGAGTTATTTGTATATAAGCATTCTGAATTATTATGCAAAGGTTATAAAATGTTTAAAGGGTATTTAAGTTTCAAAATCTGTTTTTAAAATTCAAACTTTTCCCAGGCAAAACTATTTAAGTCCAAATTAATATGAATATTTTTGCTTTTTAGAAAATTTTATATTGCCACAAAAATATGATTTCACCTAATAACTGCTGACTGGACATTAGTAGAATTGTTAGATCTGTTCGTTAAAAAAAAGTTGATAAATTTGTTCAATGCCCTTTAAAAAAAATGAATGAAATTCAGAGCTGGACTATTAGTCATTAACATTACATAATGATTACTCTTTTCACTTCTTTTTTTTTTTAATAAGAAAAGAAGTAAAAAGAGAATGAGAGGGAAATTAGCCACATGGATAGCATATAGTATGCTGATACTGATAGAGTAGAATAGCTATAAAAATATGTACATGTACACAAAAACACCTGTGAATTTTTTTTCTGCAATTTTTGGCCGGGGCTGGGTTTGAACTTGCCACCTCCAGCATCTGGGGCCGGCGCCCTACCCCTTTGAGCCACAGGCTCAAGCCCTACCCAACTTGCGAATTTACATATGCTTTCCCAGGGCCAGAAAATGCTGTGATTAGGGAGGAAAATGAATCCACATTCCTTGTAAACCTTTAACTTTTCTTACTGGTTTACAGCACAGGACCAGACAGTATTTCTAAAATATGGAGACATTAAATGGAAAAAAATAATAAAAATAATAAAGATTACCTTTAGTTACGCGGATACCCATCAACACAAATAATTTCTGCCCTGACTTGAGGTAGGCTCAGATGAAAAAATGACCCATGGGAAAGAACAGCCTCTGTTATTCAAAGACTGAATAACAGATAAATTCATTAGTTGGCTGTGCTTCATTGTGTCAGGAGTAATAGAAATATGAAATGAACACAGTGAAGAGTAGAAATACACAGACATGGATTTCTTAGTAACCATCCTACTTAGAAAACCTTCACTGGTCCTCAGTAGTACATTTAGAAATTCAGAAGATCTTCACAAATATTTAAATAATTAAACCGGCAGTAGGCTAGGGACTTAAAACATGATATGAGAATGGCAGGAAAAAAGGCCACGCTATCCTGAAGCATCATTCCCTTCACGAGGGCCTCCAATGAAAATCTCCTGCCCAAATATTCAAACAGAAGGAAGCTGTGAGGAAAAAAAAAAAAATCTCCATCTGGCTAACACTTGGCCACCAAACAAATGCACCATGAACTGCCCATCATTTGTCTAATATCACTTCTAACTGACTTCTCCTCGTGTTCGTTTTTAACACAGAGACAATTTTACAAAGCAACCTATACAGAAAACCCATAAGGATTTACCACAATGAGACCAGTAAGAAAAGTGGGTTTGAATTGTTCATCATCTAGGGTCCTTAGGCTTAAGAATCTCACTTTGCAGTTTTTAGACTGTAAGTATCAGGCCAAGATACATAAACATAGATATTAACAAGGACATTATCTACAGTACCCCACAAGGAGAGGCTAAAAAACCACTGGCTATAAAAGCCCACTACTCTTTATTTATTAGTAGATATTCTTGTTCTAATTCTGTGGATGACAGTCTGACCAGTGTGCCCTGTCATGGTAGTAAGCCCTCACTCAGTCCTCACCTGTTTTTAGGAAGAAAGTGTCATTCCCTAAGTTATAGCTGTACTATACTGACTATAATGTTCTGGCTACAACTTTGCAGTGGCTAATGCCCAAAACTTTCACAGGAATGACACGCTGCATTTCCCACCCCTGTAGTAAAAAATAAGCAACCTTCCAACCAAGCACAGTCATTGACAATCATCAGTTGCAACGTTGAAAGTCAAATGCCCTACCTTTCCTACATAGAGGGGGTCTGAACCCATGTATTCCTCCAGCACAAAGAACTGATTCCACACCCAGCTGCGCTTGGTCCGGGACCTCCCTGATTGGAAATAGGGCTTTGATCTGGACCTTGAGAGCTCTGTTTGACTCATCCCCGAAAAACACAGGAAAAGAGCGATGAGCTGCAGAAAATGGCAGAACTCCACTTTGCCCAACTTCATCTTTTTTTTTCTTTCTTTTTCCTGTGTAAGAAAAAAACCTTGACAAGAGAAAAGGCACAGTTCCAGTTGGCTTAGTCGCTTTTGCCTCCAGCAGGGTGTCAGCTGGGAGTCCAGAGATAATAATTTGTAGAGTGTTGGACTGGAAGAGGTCACCACTGCTGAACAGCCTTCGCCAAAGAATGGTGTAATCGGTACCTATCAGAACAAAGAGAGGGGCTCGTGTCAGATGCCAGAACACATAACAACAAATAGCTTTCGTTGACTAACTTAATATCGATTTGCTAAAGATATCCGTTGCATAATCATTCAAATATTAATTGTACACTTAGAAAATTACAATAACCATTGCCATATCTGTAAATTACATAAATGCTGCTGATGCAGAATTATCCTCATTCCGCAACACAACCTGAAAATATCATGTTGCATGCTAGGGCATTTTATTTGAGCATCTGGTTTATTTTATACAAGTGTAGCAGCAGCATCGTTTTAAAAAGCATTTTAATGTTAGCCTTTAGTTTTTTTTTCTTCTATATGGCAGTCATTTTCATTCATTGGTATTAGAATGTGAAAGCAAAGCAACTCAGAGCAGGGATTTAACCAAATGGGAAGGACATATGCCGGTCTAAAGCTCTTCTGTGAAACTGTAAAGAGAAATGAAGAAGTATGAGGTGATTCAGAACGGGTTGATTGATTCTGAGTCACAGAGCACCAGCTGTTTTGATATGTTCTGATCTGATTGGGATCATCTGCAAAGCTTGGTAATTTCTTTTTTCTGCCTTCAAACTTCTTGGCATGTACTCTGCGTAGCCTGTGCGGTTATGCCATTGCACAGCAATTATTTGAGTTTCTACAAATATTTATTGAACACCTTGCAGATGACTTGTGCGTAGTAGGGCAGTTCTCCATAAACACTTACAGAACTGAAGTATATTAATCCACAAAGGAGTCAGAAAACTCAACTGTATTTGTGAGCCCCAGAGAGTGCTGGCATGCACTCAGGAGGTGATTTAGCAGTGGCATAGAGAAAAACCTTTTAACCTAATGTCTATTTATTTCAGTTACAGAATTCTTACTATGCAAGAGATATAATATAAGTTACGAAACAAACTTTCAAACACACCCTGAAACACAGAGCAATGAGAATTTATGACCAAATGCTCCCGTAAATCACCACCTTGCACTCTGGTTTATGAATTCATTTTACATCCTATCTATAAATCAATAACAGAATGATAAAGGAAAAAGATTATCACTTGTTTATTCTTGTTATTTTTGAAGAAGGAGAGGTGAAAAATACAGTTTTTGAGAACATGAAACAAAAAGCTATTTCCCTGTTAAAGCAGAAAATATCTTCAAAAGGTTTTCCATCATTCCACATGTCTCTTCTGTAAAAGAAGTATCTGTTTTTCCATAGAAAAATCTTCCTAAAAGCAGAGTATGAACGTCTTAACTCAATAACTGAGAAAATGACATGAAGGCTATGTTAACCAGTTGGATGAGAGTATTTCAAAATGTATATGAAAACAGCACACTGTACCCCATGATTGCATTAATGTACACATCTATGATTTAATAAAAAATGTTAAAAAAATAAGAAAAGAAAAATACTTGAAAAAAATCTATTTAGTAAAAGAAACATGAAGGAAAATATATACATGCATATAAATTTACTATGTATGTTAAATATTTTATACAACTGTAGGAAATGTGTTTCATTGGCTTTGAGCTCTATTAAAGTAGACATACACATTTTAAAAATAACTCCATAAGGTTCTGGTATTTCAGAAGGTGTTTAAGAATGATCCGATATTTAGTTATCCGGTGTGTGCTGAGACCAACCAGAATGTCCCTGTTATTAGAGCACATTAACTGTAGTCTGTGCATGGAACACAATCTCTCCAGATCCGGAGGTTCAAAAGTGAACTACTCCATGTAGAAACCACCCTCTAGGGCCAGGTGTTCTAAACTTATAATTCAAAAGCACAAGTAATGTGGGGTCACCTTGATGTTCGAATGTAGGACCCTTGGTCACACTGAAAGATCCTTGTGGGGAGTTCTGACCAACCCACAGGAGGAGCTGACTGGACTTGAAGAAGGAAGGAGTTGACGCTTTAGTGCAAATTAGTCAAATGGAGAGACAAGAATCAAGAGAAGTGGCTTTAGTAGGCTTTGCTCTTAGCCTGGAAAGGAGCAAGGTCATAAAGTTTCCTTAATCTAGTCGAAAACCAGGTTCTTGAGGCTGGGGAGGGATGGTTTAGTGTTGTGGTTACAGGACTGAAACCCACATGTGAAATCCATAGCCAAATAACAGTTCACTCTTCACCTTCTCCTAAGGAATAAATTACCTCTTAAAAATAATAACATAAATACTTTGGACCCTAACACATATTTTCTTTAAATGTTATAAAGCAAAATTATATTATTAGGCTACTTAATTAATTTCATTTCACTCCGTATTGAGACAGAGTCTTTCTCTGTCCCCTGGGTAGAGTGCCATGGTGTCATAGCTCACAGAAACCTTGAACTCTTTGGCTCAAGTGATCTTCTTGCCTTAGCCTCCCCAGTAGCTGGAACTATGTGTACCTGAAACAATGCCTGGCTAGTTTTTCTATTTTTAGTGGAGCTGGGGTCTCGCTCTTGCTCAGGCTGCTCTCAAACTCCTGAGCTTAGGCAATCCACCTACCTTGGCCTCCCAGAGTGCTAAGATTACAGGTGTGAGCCACTGTGTCTGACCTAATTGATGAGTTAAATGGACTTGTTAACAATGTCTCAGCGTGAAAATGTATCCAACTTCTAAAAACTAAATAGAAAATAAACTTTTGGAATTGAAAATTCAGACAAATTATACACTGGTGAGGACTGTGGGTGTCTGTGTCCAGCAAAGATTCAAATCCTGGGTCTGCCATATTCTAACCATATAATAATATTGAGTAAGTTAAATTCTAAGAACTTAAGTTCCAAAAATGAAGTCTCAAGCCTCTCACCTATAAAATAAAAATGACAATAATAGCATCTCCTTCATAGAATTAAATGAGCAAATCATGAAATGCGAACAGCAGTGTCTCACACATCAAGAAGCAATAAAAATAGCTGTTGAGATTTTAGGCAAAACTTGTTATGTTAAAATTGAGGTTAGTTTGTGAAATGATGTCAGTTTTCATTTTAATGTTAGCCATAGTCAAATATTTTAGACAACTTGTAAGGTGAAGGAAAACATTCTTGATAGTTGAAGTTGGTGCCAGAGAAATAGATGGTCATGACTCAAAAAACTCTAGATGAATACAAACAGAGGGGCCATGTTTTTTTTTTAAAGAAAAAAATATATACTTGTTTCTTTCCTAAAGGTGAGCCCTCTGGAATTTTATATGACTCAAATACTAGTATCAGGATTGGAGAAATTTATGTAAATTCACTAGGGAGTTCACTGATGAGGCCTGAAAAGAACTTCAGTGCTCCCAGGGGTAAGATCACTGGACTCTTGCTTTTATGCCCTCCACCACTTGCTGCGTGAGCTTGGCTCTCTCTGGAATTTTATTTTCTACATGTGCAAAATAAAGAAGCTGAACCAAATTCTTATAAAGTCTGCATCTGCCCCCCCCCTTACTTTTCTGCTTTTGACAATGATATAAAATTGATTTTGTTAGCTGCGTATGGTTAATGATGAAAAATGAAAGGCAGAGAAATTAAAGAAAGCCATGGGAATGTAAAGGATGCATTTGGCTGTTTAGGAAACGCAGTATGCTTTTTAGCAAGAGCTATTGAATTTTCTCTTCTTGCCTCTTCAAGATCATTTCTTGTACAGTAAGACTGAGCCCTTATCACATTAGCTAAGAGAACATATAAGAGAAGATCGTTGCAAACTATGAAATGGGTGTTGGTATAGTTATTGAGATAATATTTGTGAAGGGAAGACACCTTAGAATTGTGTGTTATCCAATTTAAATCAAGAGTTTGAAAAGTAGCTACTATTGACATAGACCTTGGTGAATAGACTTAGCGACCCTGTATTTACATCTTTAGTATCTAAAGCAGAAGTAGGCCCATCACTGACAAGGGGAAACTATTTACAGAAGCTTTGTTTTCATTATAATCAATTTCATTTTTTAATGAAGACAATTAACAATACAGTAAGTCAATATACCAGGTTTATGAATCACAGTCATGGAGATGCCATTATATCTCTCTGCAGTATTTGAAGTATTTACCAGGCTCTGGAGCCAAATTTTCCTTACCTTGCTCCAAGGTCTATAAGAGTACACAAGAATTCTTTAACTGGCTTTGAGAGGATGAAACTCTCTTATATGAGGGTGACAAATGCTACTGTCATACCCTTTCTGGAGTGTACTTGGGAAACCAGAAAATGGTATCTAGACTTACGATCAAAAGTGAGGAAGTTTCATACTTTGTTCATCAATATTTTCAGCAGTTATCGGTGCTGTCAGGAATATATTCCTGATATAGTAGGGGAAAAGCTGTCGGTCGCAGGTCAGACACCCCTTAAGTCTTCCCTAAACCCTTGCCTTCCTTTTCAATCAGATCTGATTTTCAACTTTAAGCCCAGTATAACAGTTCAACCCAATTCTGGAGCTGGGTTACCATGAGAGAAATGAGAACTCTGAAGAATTTTGAAAAACTTTAGTTCTTTGTCTGGGGTTGTCAAACAGAAGTAACCAAAATCTGAACTAGAGATTTCCTCACATACTGTCTGACTTACTCTCCAAACACGAGTTTTAACCTCTCATAAAAGTCAACATTACTATAGTGCAAAGGCACTACAGTAGCTTGTTTTTAATTTAAATGAACATGAGCACTGCACCAATTACAACTGTCGATTTTACACAATGGATTAAATAGCACCTCACACGTCTGTGCCCCAAAGCAAAAAACACTGCATCCTTCCTTAGACCTCCCATCAGCATCTTCTCCTGTCCCTCTGCCTCCTGCATCTAAGATTCACACACAGGGTTGAACAGAGTCAGGCAGAGGCCCTGGCTCCCATGCTGTGTGGCATGGTGCCCTTTCGTTGTGGCAAAGTTTACAAGAGTGACCCCTTGGGCTTTGGACCTCTAACCTCTTTTGACTATTACTAGTTCAGGAAAAAAAAAAGTGCAAGAAAAAAAGATGTATTGGAACAGTTAAGGGATATAACTGTTCATACGGATCTGTGTCAACTCCCGGACAGTTACAAATGAGGAGCATCGTGAGTCTGAGGAGAAAACCAAGAGGAGTAGGTTCCATCAGGACAGAACCGAACAGGGGCCATCACTGATGCTTGAGAGAGAAGTAGTGGTGGCTACTGGACTAATACATAACTTAAATAAAAAGTTACCTGAGGAAGATTTAAAATACTTGTTTGCTCCGCTATCTCAGTCAACCTTTCTCCATAATGAAGATACATGAAAATCACGAGCAGTACTGTGATTAGAATGATAGACTTAAAGCAATCAGAATACAAAATAGAGTCTGGAAAAGGAGATTCGAAATGAACTGAAGCAAAAAGGAAAACAAACAGGAGGGGGTAAGAATCCCTCCAGCAGCATTTACTAAATCAGCACCAGGCATCTGAAACGGAATCACTTTAGCTACCACTGTACCACCGTGTCTCAACTATTTTCTTATCAACTAAGTAGTGAAGTATTAGTTCCAAGTAGATTGTTTATTATTCATTTCACCTTAATACCTGATGGCATTTGACCAAAACAAATTTATTATTATAAATTGTCTTGTGATTTCCACTCCAGTGGGCATCTCTGAGAAACCACTTTTAACAGATCAAGTGACTATCTTGCGCTTAATCAAATGCTTTGTTCACACCCAAAAGCAATGACTAGAGGCCCCAAATAGCCAGACGATGGACAGTATTGTTATGCATTGACACGTCAACTGTTAATCAGCAAAGGCAGTAAGTCTTCCAGAATCTGCTGCGTCTAAACTGAAGTCAGCATGCTGAAAACGTGTCAAGGGCATGTCATGTTCAGCCACACATCAGCCAATAAACACAGGTGCACTTTCAAAAATGTCTAATTGCTGATTTGTTACATATGCTGGACTACCTTTTTAAAATGTGCACAGTGCCATATATGCTTTCTACAAATAACCTGCGCTATAATATATGACTGTCAATTACATTAAAAGGAAATATATTGCTACTACTTCTGGCTTTGTTTCACTTGTTAAACTAGAATGTGTGTGTGGTTTTTGTTTTTTTTTTTTTTTTTTTTGCAATCCAATGTACATAACCCCTGGCTTATCACAATAAAGGATCTCCTACAACACCACCAAAACTTATCTCAAATCTAGGCCACAGGAAGCTGTTCCTGCTTTCTGCTGTTTAGAGTCCATATAGATCTTCCGAAATCTCAAATGGCCCCCTAAAACTGTTTTGAAATATGCTTACTGTATACCACCCTTGTGTATTACACATACACACAGTGCATTATCAATGGTAATATTCATTTAAAGAAGTTATGCTTCTATTGGAAAAATAAGGATAGTTCACAATTAGGTGGCGCACGACAGACCAATAGTAAGTCCAATAATTTGCATTTACTAGGAAACATTCGCAGGAATGACATTTGAGGACTGTCAGGGTACTTAGTGAAATAACCCACAAAAATATAAAAAGGCCAGAGTGGTTGACTCTGGAATCTAATGGATAGTTCCTGTGATGTTTGTTGGCTGTTCTATAAAACCTAGCAATACAAGAACTCATACTTGGAACAATAAAAAGAAAAAGAAATCTTGTGGGTCCATTGGGGGAAACTGTCTATGATTTCTATGATTATTTTAACAAAGTGGAAGTACATTTTGACAAGCACTGTATGCTAGTGAATCTTTAGGAAGGTCAACAATACAAATGTTTATGGAAGGAGATGACACCACTCCACAGCAGTGAGCACAGGGTACGATTAAAAATATTACCCAGACTTTAAGAGCAACCTTCTATTTGCTAGTTTGGGAAAAGAATTCTGTTCCTTTTTGGAACTTCCTTGGGCAGTGAATAGTTTTGTTTGAATTCATCGAAAAGGCTGCTTCAGTCAACGTCTTCTTTGAAAACCTTCATTTGACCTTGCTTCCCCAGGACAGCTGCCACCTGTTACCACCCAAGTCCTTCCTATGATTTCTCTCTGCCCACACAGTTAGAGTCATCTGCTTTGCATAAAGGATAGTACTGACTCATTACTACTTTTACTCATTTTTGATGTAGAATCACTTATTACACTTTTGATAATACAAAAGGAGAAAACGATAAACATGAATCCCCTCCATTCATGAAGGAGCAGATGTTGGAACCCAACACTAGGCATAAAGTCCTTAAGCACAAGGGATGTTTTGAGAACTGCAGCACCACTTTATTTCCAATTGTGATACAATATTACTGGCCAATATATTAAGAGCAAGGTCCAGGAGAAAGACAAAGAGGATGTCACTTCAATACTGAAGAATGTAACAGTTTGGTTCTCATGAGGGTTCATGTTAGAGGAGAATCAAAAGAAATTCTCAAACTCTAGGGTGCCTTAGAGTTGAAGATTTCTCAAGTGAGGGAACTACTGATGAGTAACATTATTTGAAGTGAAACAGACACTAGAGAAGACAATGCAGCCTAATCTTTTTTAACACAGAACAAAACTGATATCTTCATAATTCCAGTGAAATGCCCAAGGTCACACAACTGGTTATTGACAAAATTGAGCATAACTGGATCCCAAGAGCATTTTAAAGTGTTTGTTAAAACTTTCTCATATTGGTAATAAGTCTTTATTTGCTATGTGATCTTTGGAATTTATCATATTTTCAAAAGCCAAGAAAAGTTGGTTTGATTGAACTCAATTTTTATATGAGCATGAGTTTAGCTACCGTTGAGGAAAGGAAATTCAGAGTAAAAAGAAAAAGTGGAGAAAATCTATTTTCTAAGGTTGTATGTTTCTATGTTATCACAAATGAAGAGTGAGCGATATCTAAATTTAAAATTGCCTTTGACCTTCTAAACTACCCCGGAATCCAACAAACAAACAAAAAACCTTCCAACTACATTATGACACTAAGTAGTTAATTATTTATGCTAAAATTTGAATAACAACCCATCGAGTGGTTTAGAATTCAAGAAACTATCTTAGGATATAAATATATATATATATACATACATATATATATATATACACACACACACACACACACATATATATATATATGGGGCCATTTTGTTTGGCAAAATAATTGCTATCCCACTGGTACCCTTTTGGCTGGTGTTATAAAAACTGTATTGTGAGATGACTGTCTGCTCTTATTATTCTCATTATAATTATTCTATTCTATATTTAATTTTGCCATTTTCACCTTCTAGAATACAATTATGCTATCATTTAATTTGTTGCCTCTGTATACATTTAAAGTTTAACAGGCCAGTCAAACAAATCTAAGACTGATGAAAAAGACCTCTATTTTGTACTTAAAAGCTATAATATTTTACATTTTAATTAGTGAGGCTGGGGACTCTCTGTGATATGTGACTTCTCATGTAAAAAACTGTGATCAAATCCATTAGCGCCCCGTGCTAGATAACATTACAACCACAGACCACAGCCTCCTACTGTTAACTGGCCTGAATATGCAGGCAGGGACGCTGGAAATGAATCACACAGCCTGCAGTGTGCATCTGGCTATCAGGCAAGGAAAGGAACTTCTCAAAGTGGATTATAGAGTCAATTTCAACTAAGCACAACCTCTGTCATGAGTGAAAGGAATAACAGAAAAAGGAATAAGAGAAAAAGAGAGAACAACAGTTTACATTCACTCAAAGACGCCAACTTACAACAAACAGTAAACAAAGCACAGCCCTTCCCAATTACTTATGTAATAACAAAATTGTAAAATTATATTTAAAGGGTGACTTTTCAATGTACTTTATTCTTACCAGAAATCTTCACTTTACCTACTTCTATTTTTAATTTGCCCTGGTATTTACCCTGTGCCAGGTATCATTTATGTGACTTCAGCAAAAGTCATTATATTTCAATAAACAATAGCAGAAAAGGAATTCTACCAGAATGAAAATCGACACTGTAATCTGAAATGGATATAAGGGCAGATGTCTGCATATTCATTCGCACTGGTAATTTCTTTCTGTGAGACTTGCAGAATGACAAGGGGGAATGTTTGCAGCGGAGTCTTTCTGCAGAACCAGCAAATCCCCAGAGGAGGCACTCGTGGATTGTTGTTACAGCTACATCCGCTCTTCCTGTCAGAGGCTGGGGAGCCGGTCACACGCAGGACTCTGATCACATGCCTCCTTTCCTTGTCCTCATCTCCCCTTTATCATCCCACCAAGTCCCATCTGATTCCCTCTTCCGAGGAAGGAAAAGCTTCCATCTCAGTCCTTTGGCAATCAACCAACGCGTGTTAGTTATTTTAGAAGTTCCTGAAACTCCCAATTTAAGCTTAGGCTTTGAAGCCTACCAGTCAAGCAAAAGACAATTTTTCTTTTCTTTTCTTTTTTTTTTTTGTCTGTTAGAGAACCGTGATGTGATACAGGCTATTAAAGCAATAAAGGTAAAACCTTATAAAATCCAGGAAGATTGGAATCACACAGCAATAAATATTCATAGCACAGGCTGTTTATGTGTTGAGTTCTTTCTAATTTCTGAAAAATTTGACGAAGAAAAGTATCCAGCTAGAGACAAAATTGTATTGACTTCCTCATATAGGTATATATTCTGAGAAGTTTCTATCAGCTTTGCCATCAAAAAGACGAAAACGCTGAGTCTGAGACAGACCAGCAAATAAATCCTGCCTGAAGAGAGACTGTCATTTGATTTTTAGACCAAGGAAGGCTGGACAGTGGCCAACTCCGTGAGCTCTCCATTCTCTCTTCTTTTCCTCATTGGACACTAAAACTTAGAGTCAATTCAAGGGTAAACAGCAGTAATATAGGTGCCTTACAATTACCCTTTTAAACAAAAGGGAAAGCTCAGGGCTATTAAATCAGTAGAGCAGACTTAGGAAGAGTTGTGAGCCTGTCAACCGATTGTTAACACAATCCTAATGACCTCTTTCAGCCCTTAATTACAATAATATCTCACGTTGTAAGTGCACAATGGCCTTTTATTAAAGCTGCAAACCTTAATAGCTTTTAGCAGGCTCATGGTCTGCACTAGTGATTATTATTTTCTTTACTTTTTTCTTTCCACAGACAACTTTCAGCTAGCTTTCCCAGATGAGACGATTAGTGCTGGATGCTGCCTAATTGTTTCTGCCACACACTCCACGTTAAACAGTAGCGTATAAATGACACTTTCACGAAGTTGCCAGTTTGACTAGCTGCCTCAGTTCTCTTGCGTTTTAACTCAGACTGTTCCAAATAGCCCCTCAAATAAAGAATTCTTAGTGCATTTCCCCTTTACATACAGTAAGAAGAAAAGAGGTTAGGTAAACCAAATTCTAATTAGTTCTTTAGGAAAGAAGTAATTCTTGGTGAGGTATTAAAAGTTTCTAATGTAATTCTGCTTTACGTTAATTCTTTTTTCTCCTAGTAATCTGTCTTTGTGAAGATACTCTGAAAACTATTTGGATGTTTCTGGGCTTGCGTCTATCCAAACTTTCCTTTTTTAAAAAAGGCTGCTACTTCTTCAAAACTCCTCAGATATACATACTTCTGTGTTGTTAATCTTATTTTTAAAATAAATGTTTGCACTTAGTAAAGGCCATGTATTGACAAGGTACATTTTACTGTTTATCTGCTTCTTCTATGTGAAAAGTGACCTGAACGCCTGTCTGGTTATAGAAATTATGGAGGGCAACTCTGCCTCAAAGGTCTTTCACTTAATAAATTATGTAATAAAGACACGATTTTTCTTGCAAACAAAAAAAATGTTTTAGGTATATTCATATGAATTTGCGTATTTCCAAAGTCCTGAGATCCCGGGTCCTGGATGGTGTCTCACCTCGCCCCAGTGCCAGGTGAACTCACCATACCCATCTTTACTCACCTGAACTCTGACATCTAAAACATCCGTAGGGTTAACGATCTAAAACGTGAACGGATACCGAATAATAGGTCGTTTCTCATTAATCCACATTGGAAGGCTGTGTACCGGCGACTAGCCGCGTACCATGTGCACCCACGAAGAAGCGTTCAGGGAAGCAGGGCGCCCCTCTCTCGGCGGACGCCTAGGGTAGGAGGGGAAGGAGGACGCAGACGCGCCACAGCGGCAGAATACTAATTACCGGGGAAGCAAGCTCCTTTAGGTGAGCTCCACCTTCACGGAAGGTAAAAGGTGTCCAGCGCGGAGGGCTCAGAGGACTCCTGCACGCTGTGACACGCAGCCCCTTCCAACCTCAGCCCTCTGCAGAACCCGGCGCCAAGCCGGCGAGGACGCGGGCCCCCAGCGGTGCGAGGTCAGGGGAGGAGCCGCTCGCGTTCCTCTGAGGAGAGCGGTCCCGACTGCCGTGGTTACCGCTGCGTCTGGAGAGTGCCGGGATTCGCTCTCACACTGAACTACTTCTCGGGTCGCACCTGCTGTCTGTCAGCCCCGGCTTTCCGGGCCGCGCGCTCTCGGCTCCGTCGCACGCCTGTCCTGCCTCGCAGAGCGACGTCTCACGGCACCACGCAGTAACTTGGGAACGCCAAGGGAAACTCCACAAGGATACCCCCGCCCGCTTTCCGCTCACTGATTAGTTCTGCTTCCAAGTGCGCACAGCAAGAACGCACCGCTGCCCAGCAGCGCCTTCCCCAGCCCCAAGCAGGAGGTCACACTCACCTGGGGCCTCGATGCCCTCCCCGTGGCGCGTGACGCCAGGGATCCGGGCGCTTGCATCCGAAAGGACGTGCGCTCGTCTGCCGGGCGCCCGCGGGCGCTTCGGGACCCAGTGCGCGCAGCTGGGCGCGCGGGGCGGACTGAGGCACCTGCTCGGCGCCCGCTGGGGCCCGCCCGGCGCTGCCTCTCCCTCCAATCACAGCCCACTCCGCGGTGCGCGGGGGCCCTTCCCCGGCCTCCGGCGCCCGGGCTGGCTGCCTCTGCAGGCTGCGAGGGGCCCCTCCGACTCGCCGGAGACGCGGACACCAGGTCCGGAGCCAGCGGGAGCGCGCGTCCGGGGAGAGGGCGAGCGAGGACGAAAAGAAGAGAACGCGCCAGGGACCCGGAACCGAGACTCAGTGGAAGAGGGTGATCTAGGTTCGCTGCGGGCGATCGCCGTCAGCTCCGTCCGAGACCGGCCCAGGGAGCCGCGGAGACTTCTGAACCTCTCGGAGATCCAATGAGAGCGACTGGGAAGGAACGCGGAGAGGAAGCCGCTCGGCCGCCACGCGCGCACACACACGCGCGTGCACACACCCGCACCCTCCTCCACCTCCCTCCTGACAGATCTGTACAGATGGATTCCTTCGCAGGAAAATAAAGAAGAGGGTTGAAAGAGGAGGGGCCGCAGCCCGTCCGTCTCCACTCGAGGTATTTGCATTTGCAAGCACGGAGCTGGAGGAGAGTTGTGAGAGTTGTCCAGGCTCCCTTCCCCCGACCCCCACCCCCGTAGCCTGTCTTGGAAGCCGTGATCAATTGAGCTCCTGAGGCATGAAGGCAAAGTCATAAAACTAATCAGAACTTACAGTTTTCTTGCTTGATAGTTTTGCCCTTTCAATCTCCTCAGACTGCCCTAGTTCTACTTTCTTTACGGGCAGAAAATTCCCTCCCCTGCTGGGCTCTCGAATGCAAAACTTCTGAGCTGTGTGATTTACGAAGGGCGGACGGAGGACCCTGGCAGGGTGGGGAAGGAAGGACAGGTGCGTGATTTTTTATTTGGAACGCTGCAGCCGGCAGAGTTGAGCACGCGCGCGTTCTTTCTTTCCCTCTGCTCTAGTGCCTGATTTAACCTGATGACTCGATGTTCACAGGGTGAGGAGGAGGTGTAGATCATGCCCAAGTACATTCGTTTTAATTTTTCTTATTCTGCCAATGAAGTCTGCCCTCCTCTCTCACCCCCTCGTCCGTCGCAGCGATTCTTCCTTACGGGCTCCACGGGCACACGCTCCTGCGTGTCAACAGCTCTGATTTCTTGTTAACTCGGGCACACTGGCTTTGCCCCCAGTCCAGCCTCTTCTGGCCCTTTAGCTTGCATCTGCCGCCCCCCCCCATAGTATTGAAAACTGAATTCAATGCTAATAATCTAACATCAGATGTATTTTGAACTTTTAAAAAAATTCCAGATACAATCCCACGCTTAATTCACGTTGCTTCCGTTTTAAAGTTGTATCTCCAACACAGAGTCTGCCCAGGTCCAGGGCTGCTTGGAAGGCCGTTTCATGGTCCGTTTTTAATCAACTATCAGTGAGTGAAGCTCAAGATACTTAGAACAGACCTCCTTAGCTCTTCTGAAATATCACCTTGGGGTTCTCTAGTCCCACTTCACTGCCGGGGGCGCTGTCATTCTCCAGGTGCCCAGACTTCAAACCTTGGTTTCATCTTTGAGTTCTTTGAAATGTTTTTCTGTGTTAAAAATCCTCAATTACTCTGGCTCTATCATACAATCTGGAATTTTACAGTTTTTTTTCTAGTCACATTATACTTTTCTTGTTTGGTCCAACGTGCTGGTTTCTGAAATGGGAACTTCTCTTTTCATCATTCTAATCTCAAAGCTTCAGGAGGGCAGACATTGGAATTTAATATCACCAAGACACAGCATATGTTTGGCCCTATAATAAATTTGTTTTAAATAAAGCAGTGAATGTTTGTGTCCCATCCAGCTTGGAACACAATTCCGAGCCTAAGAAACTGTCTGTAAGTTGCTTACGGATTACCTGGGCCATCCTTCTGTAGGTGATACGCTGATGGGGACCAGGCACTGCCCCATACTCATCTCTTAGTGGGGTTTAATCAAGAGAGATCATATAAGGGAAAAAATATAAGGAGACCATAGAGAAAAGATATTTCAGTGATGCTTCTCCTCAAGTTCTCCACAGATTTTTTCTTTTTTTGTGCCTCCACAGGAACATGGATTGAAAATGTAGGCTTTCATCCTGAGTCAGCTGTTTCCATTCTGCCCACCTTCCTTTTAGAAAAACGTCTTACGCTATAACTTTGGCACAGATTTCAAAAGGGGTCAAGTGCATCTAGTTAACCAAAATCCTAGTCCTGGTTCTCACACTAACTCTAGGTTCTTCTTGACCCAAAGGTGCAGCCGAGAGTGAAAAAGTGAGAACTGGAAATAGGAGGTACGGTCACCGTGGGACATCCCTGAACGAGGAGGTGGGGATGGTCTCTCTCTAGGAGAAGGCACTTAAGTTGAGATATAATGATGGGAATGACTCAGCTCCATGAAGATCTGAGGGGAGAATGATGTGGACAAGGGGAGCGTCTGCAGCAGGAAAGGGTTGGATGTGTGTGAGAAAGAAGTACTTTCTGCCCAGGGTCAGCATAGCAACAGATGATGCTGCAGTCATAGGCCTGGACTAGATGGTGCAGAGAGTTCTAGCCCCTAAAAGATGCTTGCATTGTATTCTTAATTAGGATGCTCAACGTTAGGATATAAAAGGCCTGTTCTGCGGGCTTACGTTCTGGTCAAGTTTCGACTCAAGACGTGTTTCACCAGGTCCTATCTCCTTTTCTTGCCCCACAACTTCTGCTTTCAGTAGAAAACTTATTTTTCTGAAAAATAAGAATAAAATATTAGTATAGTAGATGCTGTCAATCCATGAAGTACAAATATAAGCCCTTAACATCATATCCTTAATTATAAAATTTTCTATTTTCTTTTTTTTTTTTTTTTTTTTGAGATGGAGCCTCAAGCTATCCCCCTGGGTAGAGTGCCATGGCAGCACAGCTCATAGCAGCCTCCAACTCCTGGGCTCAAGCGAGTCTCCTGCCTCCACCTCCCAAGTAGCTGGGACCACAGGCGCCTGCCACAACGCCGGGCCATTTTTTGGTTGCAGCCATCATTGTTGTTTGGCGGGTCGGGCTGGGGATTCGAACCCACCACCTTAGGTGTACGTGGCTGGCGCCTTAGCCGATTGAGCCACAGGCGCCAAGCCATATATTTTCTTATAAATTGCAAATTTATGTTGTAATATTTCTGTTTTTATATATCAACTTTTTTTACATCTGCTCAGTTGAAGGCTTTATTTTTTTAGTGATGGATAGAAGATTATCGGATAAATCTCCCCTCCCCCTTTGGCCCTAATTATCAACTCCTCTTCTCAATTTAGTTTTACTCTCTTCATTAAATTGATAAAAATCACCTGTAACATGTTTTCTGTCTATGTGAACAGTATCTTCCTAGAGTTCTTACCTCCCCAAAGTAGATTTGATGCAAGTAAGAAGTTTCTGATAAAATTACTGATTGGATAATATTATATTTATGTTATTCCGTCTTGAACTTACACTAAAATGAACGGTACAGCTTGGGTGTCTGGGAGCAGAGGGCACAAGTGACACAATCACTGGAAACTAAACACTTGTCAAAGTTCTGGGGAAACAGAGATGAGGAAAAAGGTAAAAACCTTGTTCATAGGACAGACGCTCATAAAGGGGGATCAGCCATGTTCCTTTTGAGCATTTCTCCCAATGTATACTGTGAATAATTATTAAGACTATAATACATGTAAACATATCAAATTAAATTTAAATACATATTTAGGGTGACCAGACGTCCCGCTTTTGGCTGGACAGTCCCACTTTTTAACAATCTGTCCCACATCCTGCAGCATTTTTAAAAAGTCCCGATTTGGGGAAAGAACGGACGAACAGGCAGGAGAACAGGAAGGGAATATACGGTTTTTGGTTGCCATGTGGCTATTTCGCCAGAATATGAGTTTTATATTATTTTTGTAATTTTATAATGTTAAACTGTAATAATAACAAATAATTGTTGAGAAGTGATTATCGAGAACTGCTTATCAAAGTCTGCATTGTTGTCAGGCCCAGCCCTGCCCCCAGCCCTGCCCCCGGCCCTGCCCCCCCCAATGTTGTCCCGCTTTACAAATATTAAAATCTGGTCACCCTATACATATTGTATAATGCTTAGCACTTTTATGAAGATATCTGTGTCCTTCATTTTATCTAATTAAATATGTTTTCATCTTCTACAGAAAGAAAGAATTTCTAGCTCAGTGCAGTCATTGACTAATTTGGTAAATACTTAGGGAAGTTCTGCTGTGTTATCCCTAGACTAGGGCACGAGGGAACAAAGATGATTTGGTTCTTATCTTCAGGATCCTCTCAATCTAGTGTGAACATAAAGAGGTACATTGCGTATATTCACATGACATGTGATGAGGTAGGCCTAAAATGTCAAGCGTAGAACCGAAAAAATGGGGTCATGTGATGAAAAGTCTCGAATGAGGAAAGAAAATGCTTGGAATGTACCATGAAGACAGTGGGGTTCTTTCAAGCTAGTTGCATTAGAAAAAGGAACACCCTAGCATTCTTACTAAGTCAGCGTAGGACTAGAGGTGAGATGTGTTTAGCAAGTTGAGGTAGAGATCCAGCTGTTAAAATTCTTGGCCTGGATTGTAATTCAGAACCAGTGATATGTAGTGTACGAAAGTCTCTTTGATATATCAGAAAATAGAAATAAAGATTTCTTTAGTAAGTTTACTGATAACGGAACATACCTGATCACTAACAAAGGCCTGGGTACCCAAGATTAGCCTCATAGAATTTACTCCAAATAGCATCAGGTGACTGTGACCTTGCAAAGAACACTAAGCTAGGAGAAACCAAAATCTGAGCTGGTGCAAGGGCTTTGCTTCCTGGGATGTGACCCAGGGCTCCTGTTTCACTGCCTAATATTCAGTCTTTGCACACAGATGAGTACTTATTTGCAGAGGATACCATGTAGTTAAAGGATCTTGAAAATATTCTCAGAATAAAGGTTCTGGAGTTAAAGGAACTTTTTCCTTGAGCATTTTTCTCAGGGAAGAGGACAACAACTAAGAGCCTTGGTCCTTAAGAGCGCAGGATGCTATGTAGTCTGGGAGGAGGGAAATGACAGACCTTGGGGCTGTGCTGCCAAAGATGCTTCCTCAGTTCTGAGTAACCTTCTCTTTTCCTAAACTCAGAAAACACTACAGAAAGGAAAGCGGAATGAAATGACATGACATGGAGCAGAGTTGGACAACAAAGGTAATGAATCCATTCCACCCCGGTATGTAGCAAACGAAATTGATGCTACTCTATCAGTTTATCAGTTATCAGAATATCAGTATATCCTCTCTCAGTTGAGAATATCTGAGACGTTGGAAGTCATTGGTTAACATTTTAAAGCAGGAGTTTAATTTTCTGCTGCTGCATGTCAAAATTCTCAACATAGTCTCTTCAACGACCAAACTTAAACAGATAAGCATTTGATTTGTATTTAGTATGAAGTGCCAAAGCCAGGGACACTTAACTCTTCTAAATAGTGTGTGATACTTATCCTGTATGTCTGGATACAGAATAGTGGGAACACAAATTACTTTTGAAACAGCAACTCAACTCAAAATTCTTAGAAATCATACATCGAGGCCTGTGCTGCCTCTTGAATTATAGTTGTCCCATAAAAGCCTCTAAAACCTTCCCAGAGGAAAGCAGTAATGCAAATTTCTGCTAACCACCCTTCTATCTTTCACTTTGTCATAAGCCTAGAATCTTTGGAAAAACGCGGACTTTTATAATGTCTCAACTCATTTCGAAAATATTTATTGAGCGTGCACTCTGTGGCAGGTCTAATGCTATGTAATGTATGAATTATAAAGGACAGTAAGGCAAACATAAAAGGGAGAGATGAGGCTAAACTCTGTAAGAGAAAAACAAGCTGTCAGGATATGCAACTTGAAAGGGGGAAAATACCACGTAATTTTGGAGAGCCCTGAAAACATAAACCAGTAGGACATTTCACTTGGGTCTTGGAGATATGAATAAGAAATGGACAAATTGAGGCCGCAAAAACTCAGGCAAGTGTTCAGAGAAATTTAATCTCTTAGAAGCATAAGGAGCTAATAGAATTTTTTTTTTTTTTTTTTTAGATAACATGAGATGTTTATATATAATGTGATTCTGGGATTCTCTACCCACCTAAACAGAGTGAGAGTTCCCTGAGCTCATGCTCACTTGTCCCATTTGCATCTGTGTAAGAGGCACTGTTCCTCTCCACCCCTATAGACAGACACTACATTTCTCTCATCAGAACTAACCCGATTGCTCCCTGCATGTAGATCCAGGGAGCTGCTTTGCCCTGAGTTCCTGGGGTTTATAGCTGCTGCCATTCAATTATATTTAGTGCTCTCCTAACACACATAAAATGTGTGTGTTGGAATGACCCTCCTTCCAGACACTGCATTGAGCCAAGAGTACAACTCCCTGGTGTGTGTGACTTTGGGGCTATTCAAAAGGAATATCCAGAAGGGGAAAATATAAGAGAAAATTATATAACCTAGAGCTTACGATTAGATGAAATGAGCCAGTTTATTCAACAGTAGATTTTTAGGGAGATAAGCATGGTTAATAAAACACTGAAATGCTGCCACCCTAGAAGGTGCTTATGGTGAAGAAGAGCAGTAGTCTTTTTATGAACTTGAACTACTCCTGCACCAAGGTGAATTCTGAATCAGTCATTATCTCTGTGAACTGCAAGTGTCTCCACTTTCTACTTTTAGATCTGAATGACTAAAAAAGGGGGTGTAACAAGCCCTTCTCCTTCACTCTATTCTTATCGAGCAAAACAGTAACTCTAAACCCAAAAGTTAAGAGTGGGAGCCTTCCTAAAAGAAGATTAAATAGAAAAAGAAAACTAACTCAATTTAGACTGAAACTCTTCAATAGAAACAACCTAGACAAATATACATAAAGAGCAAAGTAATAAACCACAGTATTTCCTTCTAGCCTATGTGTGTGAAAACAGGTTTTCACGAAAATGAGTAGTCACTATGCCCTATTTATTTAATCAGGGCTTTTTTTCATTTTTGTATGGAAAAAAATGTTCTAGAACTTGTATACTTTAAGGTTTCCAAAGTAACAGTTTCTTTCCAAAAATAATTGTGGCTACAAATAATGGTTTGAAAGGGTTAATGAGACTCATTAAGGAGGCAAATTACCAGGGAGGCATCATTGCGGAAGGTAATTGGTCTCAATAAGCTTATGCATGAAATGGCCTCTATCAGACAGCTTTGAAAACACTTACGCATATATCCTTATTTCATCAGTGACAAAACTGAAATTCTGAAAGGTAAAGGAATTGGTCCATTATCTTATGGCAAACTTCATGTGTGGAAATGAGGACTAAAACCTCATTTCATAAAGAAATATCCAAAGCTGGATCTTAGATACACAGACATCATTTTTTTAATTTTGATATTTTTTATTTCATACCAAGAAGGAATTTTATTTACATTTTCTAGCTTTTCTAAGCATTGGAGAATTTTGTTGTGCTGTTCGTTATTATTCATTTGATTTTTTTATATGAAATTATCCATTTTATTCATTTATTGACATATCTTCTGCTAGGTAACTAACTTTTTTTTTATCATTCATTTGATATATTTATAGCTTGAGCTATGGTGTATTATAATTTTAAAAATCGATTGCATTTTCATAAACAATTCCATAGAAAAAACTCTGTATCATACCTTGAAATGTATTTGAATGAGTTAGTTGATTTAGAGTAAAATGCATATATTTTGGTGAACTACAGAGTTAAATGGAGAACAGTTCATGACAACACAGTCAGCTGGTGGTAGACGCCATACTGGTTCACTTTCTGTTTCTTTATTATATGACATATCAAATCATTTACACCCCAAAATTAAATAAATAAACCCAAATAGGTTTGTTCAAAAATTATCATAAATAAAAATATCTCTATTAGTTAAAAATTGTTTGCTACTCTTAAACACTTACATATTATTCTATAGATTTAGATAATTAAGATATATCTTCCCTAATTCTCAAAAGATTCTTCATTAATTGACCTCGAAATTTGCCTAGTCCAAGCCTCATGTTTGATGGACAGAAAAGAAAGGTAAATAATGTTTAAATCAGTGGTTTTTCAACCTGAGGGTCACGACCCCTTTGGGGGTTGAATGACCCTTTCCCAGGGGTTGCCTAAGTACATCCTGCATATCAGATATTTACATTACGATTCATAACAGTAGCAAAATTACAGTTATGAAATAGCAATGAAAATAATTTTATGGTTGTGGGTCACCACAACATGAAGAACTGTATTAAAGGATCATGGCATTAGGAAGGTTGAGAACCACTGGTTTAGATGCTTTGGTTTGATTTAATCAAAGCGTGCCGCCCACTTACAGCTCCTCTGATTACATCCAGCCTGCAGTTAAATTTGGGTTACAGCTGCTTTTTATAAAAATTTTTAAAGTACTTTCAAGCATTTGTTGTCAGAAGAGTAGACAGATAAATCCCTGATCTATGATTCCTATTAAACACAACGAAAAATCTGACCACACTTAGTCTTCATTTCGATATTATAAGCTATGGTAGCTTTTGAGGATTTTCTATTCCCTTGAGATGGGCCGTGTACACTCCAGTTCACCAGAGTCCATTTCCTCCTTCATTTCCCTGGGGGACCCCTACAGGCATGTGAGTTTAGTTTCCCTAATTTGGAACATAAGATAAAAAAGTTGGCAAACTTCAAAGTCTAAACGGTTTATCTTATTTTATTTTTCTCAGTTAACCATTAGATTTAACTAGAATTTGTCTTTCTCATATAGGGTCGTTTTCTGTATATACTTGGGAGCTTTGAGTGCATTTTTGAAATGATCCTTATTTTATTATTTTTCCATTATTATATTTATGCTACCCATATTTCCAGGCTGGACACTTCTCTATACTTAAAAGAAATCTTAGCATTTAGATAACTTTATTGGAAGTAAGGAAAGCAAAATGCAAACCAACCACTTCATGAAGACGAGATATAAAAGTCTTATAAGTTTTTCAAGCATTTATTGTCTTCACAGGCTGATATAATTGTTAACAAACATCCCGTTTATAAAAATGTATTTCCTTTAAAAATACAACTACTTCAGTTATTCCCAGAATGTTATTCAATATTTATGGTACATGATCTTGTATTCTTTCATTCTACTTCTTATACTGAACTTGTTTTGCTATTTTTACTTTGGGTTTAAAAATAGGAAAGTGTGCTAATTACTAATGAAAGTCATAGGAAGCAAAAATACAATGATGTACTTCAATGTTTTTAATTACACATATTTAAATAGCATCGGAAGTAAAATTATGCCGTTAAACTAAGTAATGTTTTAAGCTTTTGTGGCATTAAAATTTTAATTGTAGAACAAAATATGTTTAAAGGGCATGTTAATTCTTGAACACATCATGCGCTCATATACACAGTACATATACATAGTTTGGATATTGCAATTTTTTTTATGTGTTTCTCTTTTTCTTTAGAAAATCAGAACCCAGCAGATGCTATATACTTATTACTGCATCTGCTCTTATTTTAATGAAAGGATATGATGGTTAAATTGAAGTAAATTTTTCAGGAAGTACATCTTGCCAAAGAAAAAAAAATCAGGTAACTTTTTCTATATAAATTATCTAAAGCTGGTATGTATTGCAGCCCATCAGTAAGTAAGTAGAATAACATGAATGGATCAAATTCAAAGGAAAAATAATCAGTGTGAAATATTCATTTTGTCAAAATAAAAAGAAAGACAGAAAAATGTTTTACAAAGAACCTAATGGTTATTTCCAAACTATCTGGATATAGTATGACATTTAACTTAATAAGAAAGCTCAAAATTAACAGATGTGAAAAAATATAAGCAGTAGATTCCTTCACAGTTCGGATCAACTGAACTTAAGAATCAGATATGGAGAATTAAAGCAAGGAGAGGTGAAAAGTAACTTTTCTATAATTTTTTAAGTCCTCTAAGCACTAATAGTGACTTTTTTTTTCCGGTAGTTTTATCAGAAAAAGAAAAGAGGAGAAAAAACTTTCTTTATGCCTTTTCTGCCAGAAGGCACAAAACGGTTCAGGTGTTTGTGAGGCAACACGGCCATACTTTTTTCAGTTGAGATTTTTTTATTTTATCCCTTTAGTTCCATTTTGAAAAGCTGTTGTCCTTGGTCAAGACCCTTTTGAAAGGCAACCCATGTTACTAAGATTACTCCAGACTGTCCACTATCTTGTTTCATTTTTAGAGGAGAGAGAGAGGAAGAGAGAGAGAGAGAGGTTGTGCCTTGCTTTGAATCACTGGACCATTTCGCACTTCAGCAAATCTGTTTGCACATGCTCTGCTGGCCTGGCAGAAAGGCCTGAGCCTTTTACATTCAGCTTGAGGTCAGTCCTAATGTGATGTTCAGTGGTCCTCACGCCGCTCACATGAAGCAGCCGGCTCTGATTGTCAGAACAAAACGAGGTGATTCAGGCCACCAGCGGGGCCTAAGTATAACTTTCATTCACTGTGAAAGGTGGAAAAAGCTCAGAACAGACCAACTGGGGTTGCCCACAATAAGCTGTAGGATTAGATTTGATACACTTGATATTAAGACACAGTCACATTGAAAAGTAGGCCATTAACGACATTAAAAAAACCCTAGAAGATAGTTATATGAATGACAAAAAAGAAAATACTTGAGCATTTATTAAGTTACATCTAATTATCAACCCCTGAGCTGTGCGTCTTCCTGGTACCTGTAGAATTCTCCGTGGCTCTTAAGTACATAACAAACTCTTTAGGCTGACATGGCATATAAAGACGGGATGGCTAAGGACATTCGTTTACAAAGGGAAGACCGTCCATTAAGTAAGAAGTAATGTTTAGTGAAGTGATGGTTAGGCAAAGCTTGAAAGATTGTCTTCCAATTTAAGCATAGAATTAGATAAGCAGTTTAAAACTAATAAACTAAATTTATATCAAAAGCAAAGCAGTAAAAGAAAATATGTCCAAATGGTAACAGAAATTAATTAACTAAAAAGCAGCATTGATTTTAGTGACACTATTGTTTTTAATCAGAGCTTTTAAAATGGTTAGACAAATACATTTTAAATACACATGCCTTAAAATTCTCTTACTTACTTTCAAAATAAAATACCCATAATTTTTAATTGAGCTAAGAATATTAGGCAAACCTTACGTTAGAGTAGACAGGCTCCTTTTCTTTCTTGATAGAATTATGACTTAAACTAGTAGCATCAGCCCTATATTCTTCAGTCCCCAACATTTATTATTGTGTTCAAGTTCAGGATTATTATTCCACAAGACCCATGCCATCTCAGATCTCCCGTAGAGAGAGATTTTTTATGTGTAAAATGTCTGCTACAGAATATTTTTCTTTTTATCCCCACTAGCAGTGCTAGTTATGAGAAACAGGTTAACATTCCTTGTCAATTTTAGTAGAGCCTACTAGAAAGCCTTACACAGCATGGATACTCAACCAATACATGAACTATGACTACGCATTAATATAAATGATATTGGTATATAATAGTGCAAAAATAAATATTTGAAAAACACTGTGATTTTTTTTCAACTATCATTAAACATACAGCATATTTTTTAATGGAGTTAGTCACCTCTTAAATTACAAGAGGGAGATTATTTTGGCAATAAAAGCTCATCAGTCTTTGCTTCGCTAATTGACAGCTGACCTTTAAGTGAATTTCATGGTCATTTAAATAGAGATGGACTTCACTGTTTCTCAAAGAATGATCTAAATACTGCATGGTATTTAAATTAAGATCTTCTATGTAACCTCTATGATTTGTTCCTGTGTGTAGTTCTTTTTATGATTGGAAACATATTTTTCAATTGACTCCTTTTATAATATCTACACCTTAAAATGATTCTGTGCTAAGAAATTATGTACCTAAAGTTTAGAATTCACATAAATTTTGGAATTTAGCCTCAAATTTTTTTTTGAAATGTGTTAGATACAAATAGAAATATTTCTTTAAGATATACACACTATTACAGATAAAGATAGAGAATGTAGTGTCTGTTTTGAAAGTTAATTACTTTGCTGATATCGGTGCTAATAGCTCCATACCAAATATAAATTCAGGGTATTGATCTGTTAGTGTAGAGTCCAGAGGGTGTGTGGTAGCACAAAGAAATTTACAGAGAAGGGAGCAGCAAGGAAGTTAGTCCATGAGTATAAAGTGTCAGGGAAAATTAAGATATTGGGTGTAAGGAAAATAGAGCCAATGACAGATTTGGGGAAAAAATAGCTTATCAATGCACCTCTCAAACTGCTTTGGGGAATATAAAATATAAACAGAATAATTTTTTAAGAAACAGTTGACTTGTAGCTAGTAAAACAAGACAGAAAAATATATTAAGACCTCGTACATGTTATTTTTTTTAAATAACCTTCAAAGATTAACAATATTTTCAACCTGTGTAACTCTAGGCAACAGGATGTTAATGAAAGAAAATAATCCTAAAGATAATCACGCATTCATAGAGGAAGAGTAGCATCTGCAGTTACAGCACACTGGCTCGGATAGAATCACACCCACTATCAATCTTCATGCTCTGGGGCAGAAGCTGCTTACCAGATGGGTCAGGAAGATATTCCCCCCTATGGTGCCGTATTGTGAAATTAAGTGTATTAGGGGAAGTTTATTTCTCTTAGTGAAACATCTGGCATTGGCCAACAGACGAGATGTACCCTCCGTCTGTTCCAGAACAGTAACTCTAATTTTTTTCCTCACAGAAAGATTGCTCATACCAATCGAAGTCATGTGAGTCTTACTTTTGTATCATACCCAACTCTTTCATTCTTAAATAATTTTGAGTTTTCGTTGAATTTCTAAAGGATCAAATGGGAGATTATTTGGAAATTGTTTTTAATTATTACTGACATTTTATTATATTTCTCTTTATTGAATAACTAATAATAAATTTAAAGAAGGTAATATCCACGATGCGTGTGTGGGCAAGACCAGCAGCTATCCCTCTGTACTAGCTTTTGTTTTTGTGTGCATTGGAACAGAGTTCATTTTTCAGCCTCTCTTGAGCTGAAAGAGCTCAAATGAGTAAGAGCCCAAGTTTTCCTTGACAGAATGTGCGTGGTTTAATGTGTGCAACTTCCACCTCACTTGCTTCAGAGGAATTACTTCCCTCTACTCTTCCAATTTTTTCCCTTCCCAGTGTCTGAAATGATTCTATCCGGAGCAGTCTCGGAAGCTACCTGGTACATGTGGCAGAGACTCTATCAACTTACGTCAAATGGATGGTTTTGTTACTGGGGACCAGTTTATCTTCCCTGGAACGTCATCTGAGACACAAATAACCTTTTATCTTTCTTCATCCATTTCCTTTGGGTTCTTTCCATTACTGCACATCCCAGTTAGCCTACCTGAAAGTATCAACAGTTGTCTACACATGTCCTATTCTTCCTTGGTAGAAATTCAGAATCTCTAAGTAATGGTAAGCATAGTATATGGGCAATTATTCATTTTTAAAATTTAACATTTAAAAATGTATTAAAGGCATAAAATGTATTAAATTTAAAAACCTAAAACTTTCTAGATGTGATCTAGTACTCATGAATAGTATTTAATGATGCACATTAAGGCTGACATACTGTAATTAGGTAGCCATTCTCTTACTGCTATATATTCAGTCTTATTACAAAAGATGAAGACTTTACAGACAGATTTCTTGAGTTAGAATTTTAGCTGTACTATCTGCTGGCAATATAACTTTCAATAAGTCACTTAGCCTCGATTTTACCATCCATAAGATGGAAATAATCTTAATATCTGCCTTGTTGGTTTATGGAAAGTATTAGATAAGGAAATACAGGCTATCCATAAAGTTTGTGTGCAATTTAAAGCTATCAACTATTTGAACAATTTTAAATTGCACACAAATTTTATAGACACCCTGTATGTATATTGTATTTAGAAGATTCCCCAGTGTATTATCAGCACTCGATAAATGCTAGCAATTTAAGATTAGTATTCTAATATTTTGTTGTTACGCTCTGGAATTAAATATCTTCATACCAAAATACATTCTCTCTTATAATAGTTTCCTTTAAAAATGCCTGAAGACATTTTAATGAAAGTATTCAGAAGGATATGTTGTTAGATTTTCAGCTATGAGAACTCTAATACATTTTCCATCTGGCTTTACTGAGAATAAATTCCACATGTATGAATTTCCCACTCTTGAATCATCCATTTGAAAGTTAGCCCCTTCTCACTGGCCTCTTCCTGAATGCATCATGTTCTTGTCTAATTCTGCTGCACCTGTTACCTGCAAAGGCATCACCTGGCAAGTAGGAATTACCCCGTGGTAAATTGGTTTTGTTTCCTCCTCAATTTGTTTGTGGCATTTTTAGAAAGTTCTTCCCCTTCTTAGCTGTGACCACTAGACTGACGTGCCCTAAATCTCATGACTAAGCTGTCTGGGTCATATGTTGAAAGTTTAACAAGATTGTAAGGCCCTTTATTTTAGAGAAATTGTGGCTTCTATATTACAAGTCAAGATGATGTATATGCACCTTCTTACTTCTTGGCTGTGGTCTCTGCGATTTACATTGTTGGAGTCATTTACACTGGAGCGTCTCTCTTTGGATTAGGTGCTAATAATATATTTTATGCAACTATTGAATCGTAGCTGGAAGCCACCTCAAACATGGGGCTGATTTAAGCTACACGAATTTACTGTTGAGTTTAGAATTGTTTTTCTGTGTTTATGCACTCACTTGTGTGCATTTTAATTTTAAGGAATTTGATACCTACTATTTCATTTCAGATGATTTATAGTAGCTGTCTTTTTCTGTAAAATGTGCTCAGAGGAATCTTTTTCCGCAAATAAAGTCTGCACCCAGACATCTCACTTTACCCACCGTGGGGATGTTAGCATGACTGTTCTCAGTGATTAACCTCAACCAAAGATAATCAGGAGAGGAGGAGAAAGACAGTGAAGAAGTAACATTGTAGGAGGCAGCATCCTGATGAGATACACAGGCACAGAGATGAGACATATATATAACATATGTACAGAGGATGCCAGAAAGATGTAAATACTTTCCAAGAAACAAAAAAAAAGTGTATTAAAATTGTAATAATACGTATATGCCAATAAGAAAAGATGCACACAAGTAATGCTGAATAGCTCTTACAATTGCAGAAGTCAAAAATGACTTGAGTATTACAAATTTAATATATTTCATATCATATAAAATAAGTATTTTCCTCTCTACTAGAACCTCCTGTGTACCTGGTTGAGACTCAAAATCTGTGTTTCAGTAATATTTTCTCCGCGGAAACTTGTGCCCCATCAATGGGAGTCTTCATTGTACAATTGCACAGGTATCTAAGTATTTTAAGGAGCACAAAATGCATTTAAAAAAAAAAGGACTATTTTCAAAATCGAATTAATTCAAGAAAATCCAAGTAGTTCAGATAATGATAAATAAAAACAGTTCCTCAAATAAGGCCCAGCAAATACAGATGAGCTCAACCATAGCTAAGGCCAGCAAACCTGGATTTCATCTGGAAGAAAGAGGAACATGTGTGTGGGCTGTGGTGTCCCAAGGATGAGACCCCAGGGAGCTGCCCTGTGCGGTTCTGAGAGCGGTCTACACCTGTCTCTCAGAGAAGAAGTTATATCTTGGGGTCCACCTGGTTCATGGGAGGTTCACAAATGAATGATCGTGGGCATGTCCAGTTCAATCTCAAGATTGGTCCAGCAACCTGGATTCTAAGAAGTCAGGTTATCTCTTCTGGCTTTGCTGGGACATGCCTCATTTATGCCTTTTGTTCTCATACGTGGTGAATGCGCCCCTTCACTCTCATACATCATCCATATTGAGCTGTACATCATCCATCCACCCTGGCCCTGTGACAGTAGTGAGCTCAACGTGCTACTTGGTATTTTATCTCATCCTGACCTGCCCTCTGCCAATATTGGTTGTTACTGTAATGTAATTTATAAAAGCTGAATCCATGAGATGTTGGAAGTCTTAGGAGGAGACTCCCATGGAGCTTCATAGGGTGGCAACCCCCAAATTTATCATGGTTCAGGCATTGGCTCTAAGTCTAAGAGGCCTAGAAAGCTGATTTATCAACATACCAGGAGTAGGAGTGGTCTCATGTTAACACAGCTCCAAACGAATGATGGATACCAGTTTATCCATTTATAATGAGCAATCTAACTGGAGAGGGGACCAGACACTCCACCTGCAGGCATGCCACGCGCCCTCTAATCAGGCGGCTTCTTGGTGAGTGTGAAATCACAATGAGGACTGTCAGTTACGTGACTGAAAAGTGTAAAGGTGTCAGGCTAAAATAGGCTCATCCATGACTATCCAAATAATGTATTACTTACTAGCATGCTTACGTTTCTTACCAACCTGTTTTTCTCATTAATACCTTATGTGGTATATGTGTTAATCAGGTTTATTTATTTGTTTATTGCTTTTTATTCTCTGTAATTTCTGTCATATCTGGGAGCTAGTGTCTTTAATGATGACTTCTCTTAATCTCTAATTAAATCCATTAAGTGACACAGGAGGACCTCTCTAATTCTGAAATCTTCCTTCTTTGCTGTAGCCCTCCCAGAGCATTGACAGAATCCAGAGCACAAACATTTCTCTATGGTTGTGAGATAGAGAAATGGTGGATCATATTTTGCATAAAAATTAATTGCAGTAAATTATTTTTATGGCATGTTAGATAGAGTCTGTCATACAGAAAAAGCCCTGGTGTCTCAATGAAGAATACATGACATATTTATATATATATGTGTGTATGTCTGCACATGTGTGTATACATGGTCACACACACACATATGCACAGTAGGACCTCCACAGTTGACCACCTCCTTAAGTTGATTTAATTTTCTGAGACCAGAAATTTGTCTCAGATGACACCAGATGTCATGCACCTCCACAGTTGACCACCTCCTTAAGTTGATTTAATTTTCTGAGACCATGCATGCACCAGATATCAGTACAATAGGCCTGGTTCCTTACGTTGACATTCTCCATATGTTGACCAGTTTGTTACAGTTCCTCCAGTGGTCAACTTACAGAGATTCTACTGTACTATAATTTTAACATTCAGTTAAAGACCTTATGAATGATTATAATCCTCAAAGTGTATAAAAGAACGTTGCTTCTTAAAATTGATTTGGGGACTGTGCATGCACATAAATGTTTGCTCTAATTTTAATTTTACTCCTCTGTATGGTATCGTACCAAGTCATATCCTAACACACATTAAACCGTCTCTCAGATTTAAGTCTCTTAACCATCTGAGTCAATTTTTGAAAAGGGTAAAAGGTGTGGGGCGAGTTTCAGTCTTCTACATGTGGTTATCCAGTTCTCCCAGCATCATTTATTGAATAGGGGTTCTTTTCCCCACTGTATGCTTTTGTTTGGTTTATCAAAGGTCAGATGGCAAATAGAGACTGGTTTCATCTCTTGGTTTTCTATTCTGTCTATGTCTCTATTTTTTGTGCTGTTTTGATTACTGTGGACTTGTAGCATAGCCTGAAGTCTGGTAGGGGGATGCCTCTGACATTTTTTTTTTATTATTATTTATTTATAAGAATAGCCCTAGCTATACAGGGTTTTTCTCTGGTTATCAACAAAACAAAGTACTTTTCCAGTTATTTACAATATGATATTGGTAATTAATGGAGATTTCAGTGAATCTGTACATTGCTTTGGGGAGAAGAGACATTTTAACAATGTCCATTCTTCCCCGCCATAAGCATTACCTGTTCTTCCATTTGCTAGAATCTTCCACAATTTCTTTTCTTAGGGCTTCATAATTCTCTTTGAAGCAATGTTTCTCCTCTTTTGTTAGATATATTCCTGAGCATCTCATTTTCTTTGAAGCTACTATGAAGGCAATTGGGTCTTTACTTTGCTTCTCAACTTGGCTGTTACTGGCATATACAAAGACGAATTTTTATACCCTGAGACATTACTGTATTTCCTGATGACTTCCAGGAGTTTTGTGGTTTAGTCTCTGGGGTTTTCTAAGTATGAGGTCATATTGTCAGCAAAGAGGGAGAGTTTGACCTTCTCTGCTGCCATTTGTATGCCCTTGTCTTGCTTGATGCATTGGCTAGAACTTCCAGAACTATGCTGAATAATAGTGGTGATAGTTGACACCCTTGTCTGGTTCCAGTTCTGAGTGGAAATGCTTTCAGTTTTATACCATTCAGTATGATGTTAGCTGTGGGTTTGTCATAGATGGCTGCAATCAGCTTAAGAAACATGTCCCCTCTGCTTTTTTTCTTAAGTGTTCTTGTTAGAAAAGGATGCTGAGTTTCATCAGATGCTTTTTCCAGATCTATTGAGGGGATCATATGGTCTTTGTTTTTGGTTCTATTGATATGATATATTACCCTGATGGATTTGCGTATATTAAACCAGCCTTGCATCCCTGGGATGAAGCCTACTTGATCATAATGTACAGTTATTTTAATGAGAGTTGCAATCTATTAGCTAAGATTTTGTTGAGTATTTTTGCATCAATGTTCATTAATGAAATTGGTTTGCAGCTCTCCTTTTTAGTGAAGTCCTTCCCTGGTTTTGGAATCAAGGTGATGTTTGCTGCATAGAATGTGTTAGGGAAGGTTCCTTCCTTCTTGGTGAGGTGTCTTTATTTTTGAGTACGTTGTTGTCAGAGCCTGGTCTTGAACCCACATCATCTGCCTTCAGGCTTAGTGCTGTTTTCCCCTAGACTCACTGCCTGCTGTACATGCTGGCAGATTTCTTTCCATCCAATTTCTGCCAGCACACAAAGCCTTTGGGTAAAACATCTTTATTTCCTCAAAAATTTCCCCCCATGGTTCTCCAGAAACATTCGTTCTAGTAACCTGTAGAACAAGGATAAATATAACAAGCCATAAATCACCTGAATTGGCCCCCGGGCTGTATATCATTGTTTTTCGTACATATCTGTGTTCTTTACTATCAGTCAATTCTCCAAGCCAGCTGGGGTGATTTGCTGGAGAGAGCATTGAGCCAGTTTTCTGCCTTAGCCTCTGTGCTTTATTTGGCATTTGATTATTGTTGTTTTAAGTATCCATTAATTACTCTGTGCTGGAGTAGTATCAATAATATCTGTATCTCCTGGATCAAATATCTCCTACTTGATTGAAAGAATCAAATAGTGATATGAGAGTGCTCTGAAAACTGTAGGACACTGAACAGTGTAAAATATCTCTATTTTCTGACATTCAACTTTATAGTCATAATAAATGCACTCTGGAACTCCCCCATCAGTCACTCATATTTAGGCTAATCGTGGACAAACTGTAAAGCCTCACCTTGCTGCTTTCTCATCTGCCTAAGGGAATAACCTTACATCAGAGGGATTGTACTAAAGGAATATGTACCTCCTGGGACACAACCAGGTATATAGTTCAGTGCGCTGAATTTATATTATTGGCATCATTATTATTATTACGCTGATACTGTTGTTCTGTTTCCCAAAGCCTCGTCTGTTTTCTGGTTTTCTCTCCCTGCATCTTGATAGCCACAGTGTTTCCATGACGCATTTGGATGGGCCATTTTATTCCTATTTTAGAATCATTTCATCTTGATTCATAAAGTTGTTACTGAACCATTCTCCAGCATTGCTCAGTAGCCACAAACGAGGCAGAGGAAGAATCGTGCGAAGACGTTGTTTTATCCATTCAGTCACAACAGAACAGTGGGAATGTCGAACGCGGCATGTTTTATCGCTGAATGCAATTTTCAGTTATTTTCCAACAATTTTATGACACACTTAAACACAACAAGATTATATACAGAAAAGTTGCATACTTTGTGTGATCACTGTATATGTTGATGTGGATAAATCCCTAGGCCGTAAAAAAAGAAAATAAGGGACTTCTTAAAAAATAAAATACAGCTGACGATAAAAAATGAGAAAAAATTTCTTGGCAATAAACAAATTCCTCGGCAGCAATTTTTTGGCAAAAGATGCATGAAAAGGAAAACTGAAAAGGAAAACCAAAGTATCATTCGAAACTGATTTGTTTTCTTTTTCCAAATTGGATACTTCACTACCCCTGCACCTCACCCCTCATATCAAACAAGAGAGTCTTGACGCTGAAAAGAAAAGAAAAATACAATATTAAAAAATCTAGACAAACCCCAAATGTTTACATTTCAATTTAACGCTGACATATCGGGATATTCTTTTTTTCCAGTTGGTTTTTCTACATCTGTTACCAGTCTCCATGAACAGGAAATCTCTCGTCTGTGAAACGATTGTTTAAAGTACAATTGTCCACATGACCTACAGATAACAACAGTCGGAGAGGATGAGACAAATCGCGCTGCATTTTTAGGCTTTGAGTTCTTTAAAAATTCGCTGCATTAAAATACATTTCGTCTGACTTAACATTTGTATAATGTCCTTATTTAAATTCTTCCTAGATACCAGCATTTCTCTCAATCTAAAGAAAATCAAGCTAGGCACAAATTCTGCAAGAAATCTGAAGGTAGAAATGGCTCATCTGTTTTTAAACACTAACGCTCACTCTTTCCCTCTTTAAACACTCCAACTAAGGGCTAATTCCCACTCATTCTCTGTAAGTGATTAGAGATACTAAATGGCCACAATTATGTAGCTGCATATGAATGTGGTGTCTGATGAATGTAACTACAACAATCACCGCGCAATCCAACTAAGGAGAAAAATGCAATAAACTATCATTTTTTAAATTGTCACACTGAAGCAAAATTATAACATACATACTCAGAAAGACAAATAAATGCTCAGCAGATAAGATGCACACCAGAGAAAATTGTATTATAAATGAAAATAACTTGGTATTTTACCATCTATTATACAAATTAATGATTGTGTTGAGTCCCTAGACCGTGGACGTGTGTTTGTACGAGAGACACACAGAGGTGTGTGCAATTAATAATAACATTATAAAAGAGGTAAACTGGAAACCGAAAATTCAGACTTCTCCTTAGAATCTGAATTGGAGCCCTCCAGTTTGTTTTGAAACATGCACTTGAGAAGCACTTTTAATTCCCCTGTATTCTACGCGTCAATTGGAGCAGTCTTCTCTTATGGAGTCTGTATTTTTGCCCCACCCCGTGGCTGCCTCATAAATAGCCACTGTTCCCCTAAGTAAAAGGAGTCCTTTCCAGGGTGAATTTTGTACTAGAAACACAGCAAGGGCAGGAACTATCCCCGGGGCTCAGGCTCACAGGTGAGGCTTTTAGTTTTATTGATTGTCAGACATTCCCTGAACCCTGGGGCAAACTGAGAAGAGGGTCAGCAGGTTCAGGACTATCACCAAATGCTTCATCATCCAAGGTCTGTCAAGTCAACTACAAGTTCATCTGAAACCTCAGAAGGAAGAGGGGACACACATCTGTGGTAATCAGTTTGGATTGGTGAGAGGAAGAAGACGAAATCAAATAGTGTTAGGAAAAGAAGTACAGATCCAGAAGTTTTAACGTTAGGCCAACTATATGAATTTGGGCGATTCATTTAACTTTTGTTTCCATAGCTTTAAAACACGGATGGTTAAATTTTCTTGGGTTATATATTACTGTAACGGGGACAGTGATGTCAAAACCTAAGTAAATAAAGCAACTGGAAACATGTAAGCTCCCTACCAAACTTGCAAGAAAATATTTTATAGCTGTATTCTACAGGTATCATAGAAATTTTTCTGTCTGTCTCTCACATGTATGCATGCAGATATGTGCAAACCCAGAGATGCAATTTTATAATCAATTCAAAATCACAGGAAAATAAAAAAATAAATAAAATGCATTGATAGAATCCTGCTGTTGGAGATCAGAAGGACATGTGGAAAGTCTTACTATGAGCTATCTAGATGTGGAACTAGAAAGAGTGAGTTCTTTCTTAGTCTGAGAAATTATTTTTCTTTTTTTGTTTTTTGCTCCATCACTGATCCAGTCCCTTGCTGCTGCTTCCCTTTCACAGCACTGGGCTTCTCTTTCTCTGCTTTGAAGAAGTTCCTCTTTGCCAGTCTCAGAAATTATTTTTCTTGTTGCTCCCAGGATATTATCTCAAGTTGGGAGTTTATTTCTAAATAACTTAAATGTTTTTTTTTATGAAAGTTATTTCCAGATTAAATAGTAATATCAGTATATGAGCAGTGACACCACTGAAACCACATCAGCAAAGCAAAGGAGAAAGAAAGTAAAGAAAGAAGCTTGGTGTTCAGCCATCTAGGATGTTAGCAGGAGATGTGCAAAATGGCAAATTCTCCCCCAAAGGTTCAATAACCAGTGTGCGTGAACATGTGCTTCTCACTTGCATTCCTGCCGAACACTTTGACAATGTGAACACTTCTATTATTTACAAGTTTCATAAAAATATTTAGTACTCCCCTTTAAAAGAGTTGTAAACAATTTGCATCATCCATTCACTCAACAGATCACTCAAGCGTCCTTTGGTTGCCAGCCATCAAAGAGAGATTTTTTCCAAGTTTTTGGTGCTCAAGGGGAAAAGAATTTCAGGTTGTACCATGTAAGCAAAACAAGCACAACCTTTTATTAAAAACAAAAGTACATTCTTAGGGAGGAGAGTGAGCTGGCTTGAAAGGGAAGAGCTGGACTGGGCGGAAGTAACTTTACATCCTTGTCGTCTTACTAATTGAGGGGAGGAAAATTCAATGGGATTGGCTTTTCCTAAGAATCTGTGTAGTAATTCCTAGAATTGCATTTATTTCTGTTCTCCTACTTTATCTGGTTGTCTTGACTCTGTCATGGTGATTTCAAGGGTGTAAAAATTTTAAAATTACATATAAATGATATTATAATTATCCAAGATTCATGCAAGGTGGCAGAAATAACTGACAAGCTGGTCAAATCGGTTTTTTTGCCTGGGGTTATCAGCACCCCTAGTTGGCTTCCGCTTAAGAGTTATTTATTTCAAAACTTGCCCCTGTTCATTAAGCCCCTGAATTCTGTCTCAGCCCTGTCTCTTAGTCTCCTGCTCTAACACTTGCAAGAGTAATTCATTTTACTCTGAACTTGTGACATGGTCCTAACTAGTGGAAAGACATCCTTATGCCCTGGAAAGGATGACAGTGTAATGAGATGAACAGTACATGAAACTGAATATAATGAAGTAGGGATAGAGGTAAGCCAAGGTTTTGTGGGAAAACGGAAAAGAAAAACCTATCTCTAAATAGGTATATCTTGATTGTTTCTTTAAAAATGTATCATTCATGGTAGACCCAGATAATGAGAACAACTCTAGCTACAATCTCTGTCTATAATAAACGATCTCTTCTTGGTAAATTGGTTTCCATATAGATTTTTTTTGGTTCTCCAACTATAGCTTAAAGGTTTGTTCTTAGCATTTCCTCCCTTCATGATTACTTATCTATGTGAGATTGTATTTGCTTCATATTTTTCAAATCAAACAGTATATCTTAATGAACTGAATCCAGAGGCAGATATGAGATTCCCACTCTATTATTAGGCAAGGCCTTAGATTTGAACATAGGTTAAACATTGACCCATACCTCATCCATCTTTGTTCTCCCAAATATATTTTAGACATAAAATATTTATGTCTTCAGCCATTTTTCAAAATATAAATGAGCCGAGCTCATACCTATAATCCCAGTATGTTGGGAGTCTAAAGTGAGAGGATCAGTTGAGGCCAGGTGTTCGAGACTAGCCTGAGCAACAGAACAAATCCATTCTCTACAAAAATTAAGAAAAATTAGCCATGAATAAGTGGTGAGTGCCTGTAGCCTCAACTGATCCTGAGGCTGAGGCAGTAGACTTGCTGGAGCCTACGATCCCAAGGCTGCAGTGATCTGTGGCGTGCCACTGGACACCAGTGTGGGGACAGAGTGTATTTAAAACACACACACACACAAACACATATATACACCCACCACATACACACACATAAATGGTTTCTGTCTTCATGAGCTCATTATGTAATACAAATTATTTTCATCACTCATGTGACACTGTATCATATTGATGCTTTCAACAGTCAGACTTCAAAAATTCAGAATTTCATAAGAGTTAAATTATATTTCAGCTTAATTTGAAATATGCCATTAGGTAAAACAATGATTAGTTACTTGTGAGAGGTATATTTCTACAAATATAACAATTCTAATGTCGTTGTATCACCTTTATGCTTTGTAGATCTGTCTTTTTTTATTTTTTGTAGATGGGAATTTTGGAAAAAAATATTGGTATAAAATACATGTAACGAAATTTGTCTTATAAAACATTATAAGTGTACAATTCAATAGTATTATTTGCATTCATGACATTGTGCAACCTTCACCACTATTTCCAAAACTCTCGTAACTAGGTAAACAGAATCTCTGTAACCTTCAACACAGTAACTAAGTAACTCCTCATCCCTTTCTTCCCCCAGAACCTGATACCCTCTAATTTACTTTCAGCCTGTATGAATTTTCCTACCTATAATCTATAAATGGAATCATACAACACTGGGACTTTCCTGTCTGGCTTATTTCTCTTAGCATAGAGTTTTCCAGGTCCCCATGTGTTGCATTTATGAGAATTTCATTCATTATTAAAGCTGCGTAATATTCCATTGCTTGTACATAGCAAATTTGCTTATCCATTTATGTCCTGTTGGACATGCAGGTTGTTTCCACCTTTTGGTTACTATAAATGATTCTGCAATGAACATTGTTGTAACAATGAATGGCTTGAGTCCCTCTACTAAGTCTATTAGATACATCCCTAAGAGCAAAATTGTTAGTTCATATGGTAATTCTGTTTTTAGTTTTTTTTGGAAACTGCCAAACTATTTTCTATAGCAGTCCTATCATTTTTTTATTCTCACATGCAATGTCTGACAGGGCCAATTTCTCCACATTTTTGCCAGCATTTGTCCCACCCCTGCTTTTTGTTCCATTTGTTATAGCCATCCCAGCAAAGATGTGAAGTGGTAGGTCACTGGGTTTTAATCCACATTTCCCTGGGAAATGGTGTTAAGCTTCTCTTCGTGGACTTAGTGGATATTTGTGTGTGTAGATTCTCTCCAGAAAGGTCTATTCAAAGCCTTTGTTCATTGTTTAATGGGAACATTTCCATTTGGAGCTGAGTTACAGGCACTCTCATATATTCTGGATAGCAAACCCTTACCCCAAAGCCAATTTGCAAACGTTTTCCCCCATTATGTAGGTTTTCCTTTTCTTTTGGAGGGGAAATTGTTCTTTGATTCACAAAAGCTGTAGTTTTTATTATGTACAGTTCATCATTTCTTTTTTTATTATTCATGCTTTGAACATGATTCCCCATCAAATTAGATTATGAACAGTTACCTTTTCTTCCCCCTAAGAGCTGGGGTTTCAGGTTTTACATTTAGGTAATTAATCCATTTGCGTTAATTTTTGAACATGATATGAGGCAGGGATCCAACTTGTTATTCTTTTGTCTATGGTATCTAATTGTCTCAGCACTAATTTTGAAAAGACAGTCCATTTTCTTCTGGTATAACAAAACATCCCAGATTGGGTAATTTATAAACACTAGATGTTTTTGGCTCACAATTCTGGACGGGTGGAGAGCTGAGAGGATGGCATCGTGTCTGTTAAAGACACTCTTGCTGCAATACCCACTAAGGGAAGGGCAAGTGGGCACAGACCACAGAGAGATAAAATAGGGGCCAAACTTAGCTTTTATCAGGAGACCATATCCAGGATAAATAACTGCCTTCTGAGATGGCAGCATCAACCTATTCAGGAGAGGAGCGCCCTCATGTCCTCGCCACTCGTTAAAGATCCAATACTTAATACTGTCATAATGGCAGTTAAATTTCTACATGAGTAATACCAAATGATAGTTCCCTATTTTGGAGAAAGTTACTTTTAGTTTATCCACAGCTTCCCTCTCTCTCTCTCTTTTTTTTTTTTTTTTTTTGTAGTTTTTTGGCCGGGGCTGTGTTTGAACCCACCACCTCCAGCATATGGGGGCCGGTGCCCTACTTCTTTGAGCCACAGGTGCCACCCTATCCACAGCTTCTTGAATAGATAAAAGATTAACATGAGAATAGTACTTTTAAGACATTATTGAAAATTATGTCCCTAACTTCCTGAATGAAAAAGTACTTATGCTTTAATATCTCCGATTCAAATTAGTAATGATAATGGCTGTTTATTTAAAAGGGAAATTAGCATCATCACTAGACTAAGATAATATTTTTCTTCTAGATCTTCTGATATGTTATTTTAATGAGATTCAAATATTATTATACTATGATGAATATAAAAATGTCATATTTATAAACCAAAAAGTTTAGTCCTTGTTTTATATGATTTTTTGGAATGTAAAACCTTTCTCTTTCATCTTAAACACCAAAGGTATAGTCTAAAAGGTTTTAAGGGCTGTGGTAGAGTCAAACTCAGATGGGCTTTCATGAGTTTTGTAAACATAAAAAGCATTTCCTTATTAGGTAGCTCCTTCATCTGCCAACCCCTCCTTCGTAAGTCTGCAATGTTTAATCTTATAATTATTTCTTTATTCTTTATGTTTGTGCAGGGCTAGTTACCAGAAGGCTTCTAAAAATAAAATTCAATTAATTTTGTGGGGCTTTTGTGAAGGAGAGCCTTCTTTTAATATTCTTTTTTTTTTAAAATTTATTCATTAGCATCAGCTATTGGCAATTTGTGCAGGTACATAATGGAGTCCTGGGAGAAAAGGAAGGATGTGTTATTAGCTGTCACTGTCTCAGGTCAGTGTTCTGCCACATCGTAGGCATCTAATTTTGTTGGATTTCTACTTTTTCATTTTTCTTGAAACAAAGCCACACGCGCATATAGTCATATCCCCCTAGAATTTAAATCGATAGTATGAAATCTTGGCATATTTCTCAAAAAAAAAAAAAAGCCCATGCTTTTTCATACATGCAAATTTATCCCTTAAAAATGTTTAGTATTCAAAAAAATAATAAAAAAGTTTAGTATTCAAGACATACTACTACTACTATTATTAATAATAAATTACGTAAGTCATCTTGTCTATTCAAATAAACCAAAGAGTTTGATCCAATAGAGATTCTGTGTGCACAGCTGTGGTTATTAAGTGTTCAGCCCCCACAGAAGCCGAGAAAACATAAGTCCTAAGCTCAACATCACATCTCTGCCTGATTCCAACTTTCCCTTCAGAGACTGCAGCTTTGCTGAGCCTAGACAGGTGCCAAGTGCACGGTTTCCACTGTCATTCTGCATAGAGTGTACATATCGGTATCAATTTTGAATTTAATCTGCACTTCTTTTATTATTTCATATTAATAATGAGGGCACAAGTGATTAGGTTCCATTGTTTGTGTTTCTGAGGTAGAGTTCAAGTTTTTGTTGAGTGGTTCTAACTTGAAATTAAACATTTTTCTAATTGATAATTTATTTCAACTTTCACTTTTGAATGATGGCTCTGTGAACTAACACAAATGTATTAGAACAAAATATGAAGTATTTACAAGGAAAAATATCTTTGTATGTCATATGAAATCTGTGATTAATGTTGATAATTATTATAAGGGGATAATAACTACCAGAACAAATCTAATGATCTACAAGTTTCCGTAGACATGTAGATGGTGATTCTATTAAGCTTCCTGTCTTTTATTTCTTTCAGTTATGGTTAAAAGTAGTCAATCTTTGTGGATTTCAAATCATAATTCTCAACCAATACATATTTAAATCTGTTAAATTTCATGTATTGATCTGTTAAAACTTCTTAGGACTCCTTTTCAATTGTACAATGTTACTGAGATTTATTTTCCTCATCTAAAATAAAGGAATATTTTGTCATGTATAGAATGTATGGTTTTCTTAATCTTTCTTTCTGCATTGGGAGATATTTAAACTCTACTTGTAATATCAATATAATGGGGTATTACAGTGCCCTTAGGAAGTGAGGCATAGCTGCATATCCTCTTCAGGAAGATGATCAAGATTTATTAAGTGGTACAAATAAAGGACTACATGGTATGTAAGGTGGAATAACAGATGTCAGTGCTGTCTGGTATGGAAGCCTCTTGCCACAGGCAGCTTCACAGAGTCTAACTAAGATGTAGCTAGTTCAATTTGAGATGTGCTGTCAATGCAAAAGATACCAAATTTGAAGATATTAGGAAAAAAGTGAAATAACTCATTAATATGCCTTATGTTGATTATTTGTTTAAATATATTTGGGATATATTAGATTAAATACATATATCATTAATATATTTTTACTAGTTTTATTTTACCTTTGTTAATGTGATTTAAATAATTAAAATCATACACTTGGCCTACAGATGTGTGCATATTATTTTCTATTGGGTGGCAATTAAATACACAGTAAAAGCTGGTTCTGTACCTAAATGTGTAAGTGTATATATATATATATATATATATATATATATATATATGCAAGAAAATCTCAGCGAGGATATAAAACAGCTGGAGATTTAGTGGACTCAAGAAACCAAAATAAAAGATTATATTTTGCTCTAAATAAGTTATTTTTGTTCTCTTCAACTATTTTTGGTCTTATTTTATATTTCTTTTTATTTTGTTTTATGTTATTTCATTATTGACCTTTTAATTATTGTTTGGGGCTCATTGAGGGGGCAAAGAATTAGGTTACATTGATTGCATTTGTTAGGTAAAGTTCCTCTTAAAATTGTGTCCTGCCCCCAAGAGGTGTGCCACACATGGAGCCCTCCATCCCTCTCCCTCCTCCCTTGTCCCCACTCCCTTGTTCCCCTGCCCCCTACCTTGAATTGATTTGAGTGACTTGGTTTTTTTTTTTTTTTTTTTTTTTAGTATATGGGAGTCACACCTGTAATCCCAACACTTGGAAGGCCGAGGCGGGTGGAGTGCCTGAGCTCATGGGTTCGAGATCAGCCTGAGCCAGAGTGAGACCTTATTTGGAAAAACAGCCAGATGTTGTGGCAGGTGCCTGTAGTCCCAGCTCCTAGGGAGGCTGAGACAAGAGAATTGCTTGAGCCCAAGGGTTTGAGGTTGCTATGAGCTACAATGCCATAGCACTCGACCCAAGGGTGACAAAGTGACACTCCGGCTTAAATAAATAAATAAAAAGTAAAATATTTGGGAGGGGTGGCACCTGTGGTTCAAAAGGGTAGGGCACTGGCCCCATATGCTAGAGGTGGTGGGTTCAAACCCAGTTCCAGCCAAAAACGGCCAAAAAAAAAAAAATATATATATATATATATATGTGTGTGTGTGTGTGTGTGTGTATTTGGAGGGTACAAGTTGTATTTTTGTTACATAGCTGAATTGCATAGTGGGGAAGTCTAGTCTTAACATAGCTGTAGCTGTCACCG
>CAUYQV010195593.1:0-13735 GCA_963574575.1 Galagoides demidoff
AAGTTTTTATGAGGTACAGAAAGCAAGAAGGGTAGGGTTGGGTACACTTTTCATTGGTGGTTAGTGATTTCACTAGTAAAGTTACATTCTTGATTGGTGGTTGATGATTTCACTAGTAAAGGAGGATTTGGATTGGTACAGGGGATTTCTTAACCAGAGCTAGAGGTAGTGTAACCTAATTAGGTAGTTGAAGGAGAATATCTGAATTTCAGTAGAAACCTTTTACCTATTATGAGAGCTGTTCAAGCGACTGAAACTTATTACCTATTATGGCAGCTGTCTGCCTAAGGTGTCTCAATCAGCGGCTTAATGGCTGTGCACGCAGGTGTTGGGGGAGGCAGCAGGGAGTGGCCCTGCAGTTTAACAGAGCTTATGTAGTAAACAACAAAGTGGCGCTGGTCTGGCCCTTACACTTCAATGTATTATTCAGCTGCTCGAAATGTGCAACACAAATTCTATTCAGTAGTTTGATATATGGTTTTCAGTCAGTTAAAAACCACAGCCTTACATATGTGCATGCATGTGTGTATAAAATATATTTGTTAACCCCTGATCTATCCACCTTACCATTAATGTCAAATTGATAGAAGACAAGCGACCTCCCAGCCAGCTGGGTGGAGCTGGGGGAGGAGGGCGTCTGCAGGTACTGGTGACAGCAAACCAAGGAAGCAGGCGGGAGGGCAGGTAGGGTCTCCTCCCCAAGCCCCGCCCCAAGCCCTGCCCAGCAGGAGGCTCCAGTTACCAGAGGGCCAGACAACTGCTGGGAGACACCTGCACCTTAGGTTTCCCTCCCTTTGCACTTACAGCTGAAGAGGGAGGGTCAATTTCATGTAATTTTCCTAGGCCTGGGAATGAAAGGGATTGTAGCCATTCATTTTCGAGCCAGACACGCTAAACTTAATGACAGAGGGCCCCAAGCTACATGCCTCTGGACAAAAAGCCTGGAGACAGACAGAGACTCTCTACCACTGGGCTTTTCTCTCCCTGAGGAAGCTTTGGTGTTTTTTGTATTCTTTTCTATAAATAAATCCTGTCTTACCACTGATCTGTGGTCCGAGGATTCAGTCTTCGAATCACGGAGACCAAGAACCTACTGAAGATGAAATTCCAGTATCAAAATGATCCAGCACAGTATGATTATGCCTATCATTAAACTGTAAGAATGTTAAAAATCTATGTATTGTTTAGACTGAGTCCTAGTGTCCTAACAAGCAAGGAAAATCCCACAAAAGAAACATACCAAAAACACAAACACAATACACAGCTGCAGAGTTCTAGAAGAGATAATCTTAGTATTCTAGAAGTTCCTATTGGTGAAGGCACTAAACTTTTTTTGTTTTTTATTTAGAGTCTCACTTTTTGGCCCTCAGTAGAGTGCTATGCCATTGTAACTCACTGCAACCTCAAACTCTTGGGCTCAAGTTTTTCATTTTTAATAGAGAAGGGGGTCTCTTGCTCAGGCTGGTCTCCAACTCCTGAGCTCAAGCAATCCACCTGGCTGGCCCTCCCAGAATGTTAGGATTACAGGAGTGAGCCACCGCGCCAGCCACTAAAATGGAGTTTAAAACCACAAACGTGGCATATCCATTGTGGCATTAGGTTGCTAAGCAATTATTTTATTCTGATAACCATTGCTTGCCTTAAAAAGATCAGGTCAGGCCGGGAGCCTTGGCTCACACCTGTAATCCCAGCACATTTGGGAGGCTGAGGCAGGTGGATCGCCTGAGCTCACAGATTCCAGACCAGCCTGAGCCAGAATGAGACCCCGTCTCTGAAAATAGCCAGGCATTGTGGTGGGCGCCTATAGTCCCAGCTACTTGGGAGGCTGAGCCAAGAGAATCGGGTAAGCCCAGGAGTTTGAGGTTGCTGTGAGCTATGACGCCAAGGTACTCTACCAAGGGTGACAAAGTGGAACTCTGTCGAGAAAAAAAAAAAAAAAAGACCAAGTCAACAGTGTTTATTTTGATAATTTTGCATAAATGCCACAAGTCGCTCAGCAGCAAGAGACCACCAGAACTGGGTCCGAAGACTTCCGCAGCGGTGCCAATACCGAAATCCCTTTAGGACCAAGCGGTCAGCAGAAAGCAGGGAGGGACCCCGAGCGCTCCTCAGAGAACACGCACGCCACGCGCCGCGCCGCGCTCGCTCGCCCACAGCCGCTTAGCAAAAGCCTCCCCAGGTCCTGCTCCCCACCCACGGGCGGGTTCTTGCAGGCCCCGCCTTTAGTTCGCCCCACCTTTGTTCGGCCCCGCCCCGCGCCCCTGTGAGGCTCTGCGGCGTCCGTGCGCCTGCGCAAGCCTCGCTCGACACCGCCTCTGAGCCTGCAGTGTCAGGCTCCCGCCCGACGCGCCCCGCCCCTGTTCTCTCTCGTGCGCGGTGCCCACGTAGTTGGCGGCATGGAGGGCGAGAGTACGTCGGCGGTGCTTTCGGGCTTTGTGCTTGGCGCGCTCAGCTTCCAGCATCTCAACACCGACTCGGACACGGTGAGGCCAGGGGCGGGGCCTGGCGTCGCCTCCGGGGAGCCCGGCGTGCGGCCTCCTCCCCGGCGCGGTTGCTGGGTCCTCGTCCGCGACCTGGCGCGGCTCTGCCCTCTCTTCTCAGCCGGCCTGGGCGCCTCCTGCGCTGAGGCTTTTCCGAGACCAGCTCCTCTGCTCCCCCGGCCTCCTCTCGCGCCGTCCTTTTCCTCGGCCCGGGGCGTGAGGGAAAGTTGGCGGCGGCCGCGGGTCGCCGGTTAACTTTCGGTTTCTCCGCAGTCTGGACAGTCGTTTGCAGAGACAGTTGTGTTCGTTGAAATGTAGGGAAATGAGAACAGATGTCGCACCCACCGAGTATTTTTTGGCAAATCCTAGTGGATTAAAATTAATTTGGTATTTCAGGTATCTGACTTTTGGTGACATTGCTGTTAGAGTCGTTAAAGTTGTAAGGCTTCAGCTAGTTCCTTTACTGATAAGTTACAATGTAAACATTACAGTTAACCTCAAGCGTTAGATATTTACATGCTTATTCTATATGTTCACCTGGGTTCAAAACCTCGTGATGGGCCTGGGCCAGGCGCGGTGGCTCAGGAATCCCGGCACCCTGGGAGGCCCGAGGCAGGTGGATCGCCTGAGCTCCCCAGTTCAGGACCAGCTCGGAGCCAGAGCGAGACCTCATCTCTAAAAATAGCGGGGCGCTGTGGCGGGCGCCTGCAGTCCCAGCCACTCCAGGGGCTGAGACCAGAGAATCGCTTGAGCCCCAGAGTCTGAGGTTGTGAGCCGTACCCAGGGCAACAGAGACTTCGTCTCAAAAAAAAAAAAAAAAGCCTTTGGGTGAAGCTAAGAAGTAGTTTTTTAAGCTACAGTGCCTATTTTCTAAAAGTTGTCTTTTCATGAAATTTTTAAAAAGCACTGTAAAACTTTGAGTTCTGTAAGTAGTGTCCTCGGGCTCCGTAACTTGCTGAGAGAAATTATAAACATCTAAAACACACCTTACTGCTAGCAGCCCTACTACAGTTGGGAGATGTCATGATGAACATTCTAGTAACTTCTGCTGAATTGTGTGCTCTTCATTTTAAAATATAAAGTCTCATTTAAAATTGTCTTTTAGCACAAGCATAATAAAGGTTAGAAATAGTATATTTTGTGTGTGTGTGTATATATATATATTTAAAATAATCTAGCAAAGAGCAGATAGACATGTTACAGTTCAAAATGTGTGGCTGTGGGCTCAGCGTCTGTAGCTCAAGCGGCTAAGGCGCCAGCCACATACACCAGAGCTGGCGGGTTTGAATCCAGACTCCGCTTGCCAAACAACAATGACAACTACAACGAAAAAATAGCTGGGTGTTATGGCAGGCGCCTGTAGTCCCAGCTCCTTGGAAGGCGGAGGCAAGAGAATTGCTTAAGCCCAAGAGTTGGAAGTTGCCGTGATGACATGGCACTCTGCCCAGGGTGACAGCTTGAGGCTCTGTCTCAAAAAAAAAAAAAAAAAGTGTGGCTGTGGAAATTATTTTTGAATGTCTTTACTACAAATATAAAAAGAGTGGGTCCTTAAATCCTATGTGGTCCAAAGGATTATCTTTTTTCTTTTTTTTGAGACAGTCTCACTCTTTTGCCCTGGGTAGAGTGCTATGGCGTCATAGCTCACAGCACTCTTGCCTAGGCCTCCAGAGTAGCTGGGACTACAGGCACCTACCACAACTCCCAGCTAATACACACAGGATCTTGCTCCTGCTCTGGCTGGTCTCCTGAGCTCCTGAACTCCTGGGCTCAAGCAGTCCTCCTGCTAGGGCCTCCCAGAGTGCTAGGATTACAGGTGTAAACTACCACACTGGCCTCAAGGTTTTCTATTAGACCTGTGTTAGTGCTACATCCTTTTTCTTAAAGTCTTTAAAGCAGGTATCCTCAAACTACAGCCCACGGGCCACATGCAGCCCGCCTAGGACATTTATCTGGCCCGCAGGGTGTTTTTGTCGCCACTGCCTGTCCTGCTTAATAGCCAACTTGTCCTGGGGCCTGCAGTCCGGCCCTCCAATGGTCTGAGGGACAGTGAACTGGTCCCCTGCTTTAAAGGATGGTTTCTGGATGGCTGTGATTACATTGTCTGTTCCTCTTTTCCTCGGATTTGTCCTTGGGAGCATCAAAATAACAAACGCTAGAATGTGCAGTTTGGAATTTCTTTTTCCCCTTAATTCCAGTAAAAACTCATCTTGTGGAAACATTTTCCTTTTGTGCTCTTTTTCCTTTAATGAAATAAAAAGAAACAAGCATCATTAATTATAAAATCTTAATTGTTGAGCACTTTGGGTCTTTAAATGTGCCTAGAGATATAATTGAATTCTCCAAAACTCAAAGAAATCACCACTGGGCAAAATGCCTGTAGTTTTAAAAGAAACTGACTCACAGCATTCCTTTTAGAAAGCATACTCTGAAATTGAATACCAAATCTTTTGTTTTTTTAAATTTTGCACAAGTTTTAATCAGAAAACACTGGTAATAGTGTCATTCACAACTTGGAAGTCTCCACTAATTCTTAGAAGTATGTGGGGTTATATACAGACTCCTTGGCTAGCCTTTGGGATGCTGCTCCATTGTTGGCTCCATCCTGTTTCTTCAGCATCTTTGATTTCTTACAAAAAGTTTGCTTTAAGGCAAACTGCTCTACTGTTCCTCAAACACTGTATGGTCATTTCTGGCTTTTAGCCTTTCATGCTCTCAACTGTGATAAGTGTTATATGTTCTGCCTACACAAACACTGCCCAGCCTTTTAAAGTCAACTGTATACCTTCTACAATTATTTCAGGCCATGTTAATTTCTTTCACTTTCCTAAAATCACAGTTTACTTTCTATTCTCATTTTTTCTTTTTCTTTTTTTTTTTTTTTTGAGACAGAGTCTATGTCACCCTCAGTAGAGTACAATGGCATCACAGCTCACAGCAACCTCAAACTCTTAGGCTTAAGTGATTCTCTTGCCTCAGCCTCCCAGTAGCTGAGACTACAGGTGCACCCCACAATGCCCATCTGTTTTGTTGTTGTTATTGTTTAACAGGCCCTGAACAGGTTCAAACCCACCAGCCCCTGTGGTGCCCTAACCACTGAGCTACAAGCACCGAGCCTCTATTCTCATTGTTATCATGTTTCCCAAGTAAACTGGAAGCACCCCAGGTCTTTTGAGTGCCCCCCCCAACTGATAGCACACATTTGCATACATTGTAAAATACTCAGAACATATTGGTTAGTTAAGTGAACAGTAATTCTATCAGTGTATTCCATATAATGCCTCTTATTTTTATCCTTATAGGAAGGTTTTCTTCTTGGGGAAGTGAAAGGTGAAGCCAAGAATAGCATTACAGATTCCCAAATGGATGACGTTGAAGTTATTTATACCATTGGTGAGTCACTTATTTATTTATTTATTTATTTATTTATTTTTGAGACAGAGCCTCAAGCTGTCCCCTTGGGTAGAGTGCCATGGCAACATAGCTTACAGCAACCTCCAACTCCTGGGTTCAAGCGAGTCTCCTGCCTCAGCCTCCCAAGTAGCTGGGACCACAGGTGCCTGCCATAATGCCCAGCTATTTTTTTTTTTGGTTGTAGCCGTCGTTGTTTGGCAGGCCTGGGCTGGATTTGAACCTGCCACCTCACGTTTATGTGGCTGACGTCTTAGCCACTTGAGCCACAGGCGCCGAGCCAGAGTCACTTATTTGTGTCTCCTATTTTTGATAGTTTATGCTGAAAGAGATCAACATAAATTACTGGTTTTAAATTGTTAAAAGATGTATATGCTGATTCTAAAAGCAGAATTTAAAAGAATATATTGCGCTCATTTCTCAATTAAAATTACAGCCATCAACTGGTCTAAAATAAGAAGCAGTATAAGACATGGGAAGCAGAGAAGATTACCACAGGGACACAAGGCTGAAACAAACATCTTCTATTTAGGTGACAGGAAGATGCCCACTAATAGGAGAACAAAGGAAAAGATAAAATGTTACATGCTGCAGAATAGATGGAAGATGAAAACTGACAAAACTCAGTGATTTGATGATTAGTTACTGAACAGCTTCCATGGTTTCTGTCCTGTAATAGGGAAGAGACCAGTCTGCAATGGACTTGAAGAGTAAGTGGTGAAGCATTTATAGCTGGATAGCAGCTGTTTCTATCTGGGGGAAGGGGGCTTTAAAATGTACAGGGAGTTTTATGATTGGTAATTATATATACACACCTGGACAGTTTTTTCTAAGCAATTTTTTTTTTTTTTTTTTGTAGAGACAGAATTTCACCTTATTCTCAGTAGACTGCTGTGGCATCACACAGCTCACAGCAACCTCCAACTCCTGGGCTCAGGTGATTCTCTTGCCTAGCCTCCCAAGTAGCTGGGACTACAGGCACCTGCCACAACGCCCAGCTCTAAGCATTTTTTAAACAAAATTGTTGGTATACTTTATTAAAAGTTTGGGATCATGATTATCATGATGATTTTTCCATTTTAAGTAATCATCTACATTACAATATCATTTTTCATAATTGCATTGTATTCTACCTTATGGCCTTACTCTGCTTTAAGCAGATCTTTAAATACATTATAACCAGCTGTTCTAGTTTTCATTTGTCTATTATAGATTACTAGACATGGTATTGTTTTTTTTTTTGGTTTCTTGTTTGTCTTTTTTGCAGTTTTTGGGTGGGGCCATGTTTGAACCCACCACCTCCAGTATATGGGGCTGGCACCCCACTCCTTGAGCCACAGGCGCTGCCCTAGACATAGTACTATTATGTCACAGATATAAACATTTTTAAGGTTTTTGATCTGCATTAGCAAATTGCTTTCCACAAATATTTTATCAGTTTATACTCATAGTGTATACCATTTTTGTTTGCCACTTTAAAAGGTTAAAAATAGGATTATCTAAGGTAAGAAATAAAAAATTTAAATTCTCCTTAGTCTTCTCAGTGGCAACCTACTCTTAGTTTCATGGTTGTTTTTTTTTTAAACTCATTTATGGTATTCATAAGATACAAATATAAGTTTTTTTAAAATATGAACAAGTGGGATCATACTATAAATCCATAATTATTTCCCAAGATATCATTAGTGTAGAATAGTATCAGCATGTATACTTGGGTCATTCTTTTCAAATGGCTATATGTAGCCCATTATATGGACATACCATAACTTGCTAAGATTGACTTTCAGTTTGTTAGCATAAACAGTATTACAATGAACATTTTATTTGCATTATATATGTATATCTTCATGCCTTCATCTGCGTGTATATATATGAAAGTCAAATCCCAGAGGTAAACTGCCACCTTTTGGAAAAGTTATACCATTTTATGCTCTTCCACAGTATATAAAAATGCCTGATTCCCCATACTATTGTTAACACTATGTATTAGCAAATCTTTTAATCTTTGCCAATTTGGTAAGACAGAAAATAGCATCTCATTTGCATTTCTCAATTACAAAAGAGGTTAAGCATTTATTCATGCTTTTTATTTTTTTTCTTGGCTTTTATCTTTGAAAAAGGATAGAACTATTCCATTCTTTTTTTTTTTTTTTTTTTTTAGACAGAGCCACAAGCTGTCCTCCTGGGTAGAGTGCTATGGCATCACGGCTCACAGCAACCTCCAACCCCTAGGCTCAAGCAAGTCTCCTGCCTCAGCCTCCCAAGTAGCTGGGACCACAGGCGCCCACCACAACGCCCGGCTATTTTTTGGTTGCAGCCATCATTGTTGTTTTGGCAGGCCCAGGCTGGCTTCGAACCCGCCACCTTAGGTGTATGTGGCTGACACCTTAGCCACTTGAGCCACAGGCGCCGAGCCAACTATTCCATTCTTTAACTGAATTTTTATAAAACTATTTGGCCTTTCTTGATGTGTAATAACATAAGGAAATTGGCATTTTGTCCTATGTCGTACATGTTTTTATGTAGCTTATAATTTTACTTTTTAATTTTTTTTTCTGTTCAGATTTGGGCTTTGAAAGCTAATCAAAATCAGCATGCCAGGCCATAGCATCTAACTTTTTTTTTTAATTTCAGAAGATTAGGAGGTACACATGTTTTGTTTGCATATTTTGTTTTTGTACAGATTAAGTAAAAGTTACACACGTAAGTGTGCCCTTCACCCAGTTATTGTGTATTGTAACCAAAAGGTATGAATTTACCCATCCCTTCCCTCTCCCCCATCTAAAATATTTTGAAAGTTTGATTTAATGAAGCAGACTTTTTTTTTTCAAGCAAACATTTATTGAGCAACTACATTATGGTAGGCAAGGCGCTAAGCCTTAAGATATTTGCCCAAATTATTTTTAAATGTTGCCTTACTTTAACACAGGTAATTAACAGGTAGATCCAAGATTTACAAAAAACTACATTACTCTGGTTAATGAGATTTTCATCATTTTAATGCTTCCCCTTGTCTGCACACCAGAGTACATTTTACTGATTATTAGTTGTATACAGTTTCTGTTTAGTGTTTATTTCAGACTGGGATTAATCTAAAGAGGGCAAAATATATTTGCTAGGAAAAGAAAATATAAAGAGAATAACCACTTTTCCTGTTTGGCTAGGATATTACTATTCACAGAAGAATAAAACTCACCTTTTAAAAGATGCTGGCTTTTTTTTTTTAAATAGTTACCACCAACAAAACCTTTATGAAACAGCTATTTATGAAACCTTTATGAAACAGCAGGTATTTGTAATTTGAAGTTAGGCAATTTTATCTTTGTGCAAACATCACAGTATACTTACACCAATCTAGATGGTATCTGTTGCAAACCTAGGGTATATGGTAGGCTATTGTTCCTAGGCTATAAATCTATATAGTGTATTACTGAATACTATAGCCATTTGTAACACAATGGTATCTGTATATGTAAACATAGAAAAGGTGCAGTAGAAATAATGGCATAAAAGACAAAAAAAATGGTACATTTGGGCATTATAATCCTTTGGAATCACTGTCTTATATTTGGTCTGTCATTGACCAAAATATTGTTATAAGGTACTTGGATCACTGTCTTATGTTTGGTCTGTCATTGACCAAAATATAGTTATACTATCCTGGAAAAATAAAATCCTTTTAACAGCTGTTTTCATCAATTAAGTAAATTTATAGAGCATAACCTTTTTAGAAACCAGTAAAAATATGGCAACTTTGAATTTATTTTTTGTTGTAGTATTTAAACCTTTTTCTTTTCTTTTCTTTTTTTTTTTTTTTTTTGAGATAGAATCTCCTTTTGTTGCCCTCGGTAGAGTGCCATGGTGTCACAGCTCACAGCAACCTCCAACTCTTGGGCTTAGGCGATCCTCTTGCCTCAGTCTCCTGAGTAGCTGGGACTACAGGCACCCGTCACAATGCCTGGCTATTTTTTTTGTTGCAGTTTGGCTGGGGCCAGGTTCAAACCCACTATCCTTGGTATATGGGGCTGACACCCGACCCACTGAGCCACAGGCACCACCCTGTATTTGAACCATTTTTAAAGGGAATGTAGCATTTTAGCTCCAAGCAAGGCTCTATGTTTGAATTTTAGCTATACCATTGGCTTGGGCAAGCTTATTTTGCCTGTTATATCATCTTTGAAAGGGGAAGAATGATAGCATCTGTTTCATAGGTTTGTTTAAGGATTCAATAATAAAAGTTTAAAAAAAAGATTAAATGAGATGGTCAATAGTAAAGTACTTCCTAGAGTGAGGTAAATGCTTAGTATATATTATTCAAATTATTAATGTAATAACAAAAATCCTTTTTTTCACAGACATTCAGAAATCTATTCCATGCTATCGGCTTTTTAGGTAAGTAATGACATTAGTAAGTAAATGATCCATTTTGAAAACTATTCTTTCCAAGTAAATGATTGAAGCTATACTAAAAGTATCTTAGTTACCAGTTACATCTGGTGGTACTAATGAAAATGGAAAAATTTTTTTTAAGTACCTGAAAAGTCATTTGTGCTTTGTCAGCCCTAATAATTCTTAATTATTACTTATTTTAGCTGGTCTTCACTGCCACTGCCAGGTACCAGATTAGTTTCAGAATCACTTTACATTTTCACATCCAGTCACTTCATTATACATTATAAACTCAACCTCCTAAACTCTTCACTTTGGAAAGCTAAAGTGGAAGGATTATTGGAGGTCAGAAGTTCGAGACTAGCTTGGGCAACATAGCAAGACCCCATCACTATAAAAAATTTTAAAAATTAGCTGTTCTGGCAAAGGTTGAAGCGGGAAGAAAAATAGAAGCTTAGAGCTGAAGCAACCATCTACTCTAACAATGAGAAACCTCTGCTTGAATCTTATAGTTCTTACAAGACTTGGAAGAGTGGGCAGACTCAAGCAGTATACAGCAGCCAGTTTTGAATGCTGGTTGGAGTGGACTTGCCATAGGTTTGGTGACTGGCAGCCAGCCATACTGAGGTCTCAGTGGTCAGGGGATTGCCATTTTGGGAAGGTGGTGAGAAAGCTAAAGCACAGCTATCTTAATTATACCTGCGGGGATCAGAACTCCACTCTTGAAACAGACTGAGGGGCAGGCTCCTACATCCTACGGGAACTGGAGTCAGGAGGCACTGTGAAACCTGCCCCTTAAGAATTCTTGTGTTCTTTAATATTCCAACCCAGCAGGGTCTAAATGCTGAGGAAACAATGAGGTGATCAATGAAGGCAACTAAGTTTGAAAGTACCACAAAGGTTGCTGGCTATACTCTGTCTCCTAAAACACAGCCCCATCTAGTGACCTGGTGACACATGGCAACATACTGTCATAAACAGCAGGGACTTCTGTTTAAAACAAAGGAGGCAGTAAGAAGGAAAAGGAGGTGAACAACAAGAGGAACCAACAGAAAAATTCAGGCAATGTGAAAGAACAGGAATTCCCCCAAGGGACCATGATGCAGCTATTGTAGAAGATTTTATCTATAAAGAATTAATGGACTTGACAGGGAATTTAAAGTATGGATGATAAAGATAATAAAAGGAATGGACAAGAAAAATGGGACAATAGAACCAAAAGTCAGACAAGAGACATGTAGAATATAGAAAGGATATGGAAGAGGTTAAGGAAATGAAGGAGACAATCAGAGACTGTAAAGATGCAGTAGGAAGTATCAACAATAGGTTAGACCAGGGGGTCCTCAAACTTTTTAAAGAGGGGGCCAGTTCACTGTCCCTCAGATCATTGGAGGGCCAGACTGCAGGCCCCGGGACCAGTCGGCTGCTAAGCAGGACAGGCAGCAGCAGCAAAAACACCCTGTGGGCTGGATAAATGTCTTCAGCAGGCCACATGTGGCCCTCAGGCCCTAGTTTGAGGACACCTAGGTTAAACCATGGAGAAGAAAGAGCCAGAGCTAGAGGATAAAGTTTTGTGTTAACCCAGGTAATTAAAGAAGCAGAAAAGGAGAGAGAGAAAGCAGAACATGCCCTTAAAGAACTATGAGACTCCATGAAGCATTCAAATATACAAATAATAGGGATTCCTGAAGGGGAATAAGATTGTCCTAAAGGAATGGAAGCCCTCCTGGAGACCATCATAAATGAAAACTTAACAAGTTTTACTGAAGACCCCAACACACTCCTTTTACATGGATATCAAACCCTGGGTCATCTCAACTCAAACAGAGCCTCTCGAAGACACATACAAATCTCTCCAAAGTCAAGATGAAAGAAAAAATTCTGCAAGCAGCCAGGATAAGCACCAACTGACCTACAGGCAGAGCCATTAGGATGACAGCAAACTTTTCAACTAAAATCTTACAAGCCAGAAGAGCATGGTCATCCACTTTCAACACTCTTAAAATAATTTTCAGCCCAGAATCCTGTATCCTGCTAAACTTATCTTCAGAATTGATGGAAAAAATCAAATCTTTTACAGATAATACAAGCACTAAGGAAATTCACCACAAGACCAGCTCTATAGGTAATACTTATACCTACTCTTAATACTGAACACCACAGAGGACCACTACCAAAATAAACCCCTAGAAGCCAAAGGACAGAGTTTAGCTTCCACAATGGCACAAAGGATAAAACTACACAATAAACTATCTCATAATAAAATGAATAGAATTCCACCATACTTATCAATACTCTCAATAAATATCAATGGATTGAATTCCCCACTGAAGTGGCAAAGGATGGCTGACTGGATTAAAAAAAATAATAAGCCATCCATATGCTGTCTCCAGGAGACACACCTGACCCTGAAGGACAAATCAAGACTCAGGGTTAAGTGATGGCAAATAGTGTTTCAAGCAAATGGAAGTCAGAAGAAAGGAGGGCTTGTGATCTTATTCTCAGATATAAGTGGATTCAAAGCAGCTTCAGTTAAGAAAGACAAAGATGGACACCTTCATACTGGTCAAAGGAATAATACAAGAGGACATCTCAATTTTAAACATTTATGCACCTAACTTAAATGCTCCTAGATTTATGAAATAGACCTTGATGGGTCTGAGCAATATGATATCCCAAAACACCTTAATAATTGGGGACTTCAACACCCCACTAACAGAACTGGACAGATCTCTAAACAGAAACTAAACAGGATACAAAGGATTTAAACATGACCCTAGAACAAATAGGATCAATGGACATATACAGAACACACCATCCCAAAGCAAAAATACATACTTTTTTCTCACAAGCTCATGGCCCATACTCCAAAATAGATCACATCCTAGGATACAAATCAAACATCAGCAAAATTAAAAGAATAGAGATTGTAAAGCAAGTAGACTGCCCTCAGAATGGAATAGGATATTTGCAGGTTATGTTGACAAAGGTCTGATAACCAGAATCCACAGAGGACTCAAACTCATTAATAATAAAAGAACAAGTGATCCCATTTCACTATGGGCAACAGAAGCTTCTCCAAAGAAGATAGGCGCATGGTATACAGACACATGAAAAAATGCTAGTCATTTTTAATCATCAGAGAAATGCAAATCAAAACCACTTTGAGATACCATCTAACTCCAGTAAGAGTAGCCCACATGACAAAATTCCAAAACTACACGTTGGCTGGATGTAGAGAAAAGGGAACACTTCTCCACTCCTGGTGGGAATACAAACTAATACGTTCCTTTTGGAAGGAAGTTTGGAGAGCACTTAGGGATCTAAAAATTGACCTGCCATTGGATCCTGCAATTCCTCTACTAGGAGTATATCCAAAAGACCAAAAATCACTTTGCAAAAAAGATATTTGCACCAGATTATTCATTGCAGCTCAATTTGTAATAGCCAAGTCATAG
>CAUYQV010195594.1:0-14000 GCA_963574575.1 Galagoides demidoff
CTCCAACTCCTGGGCTCAAGCGAGTCTCCTGCCTCCACCTCCCAAGTAGCTGGGACCACAGGCGCCTGCCACAACGCCTGGCCATTTTTTGGTTGCAGCCATCATTGTTGTTTGGCGGGCCTGGGCTGGGGATTCGAACCCACCACCTTAGGTGTACATGGCTGGCGCCTTAGCTGATTGAGCCACAGGTGCCGAGCCTGAATTAATATGTCTTAAAGGTGAGTGCCAACTTAGAGCCCTGAGTCTCCCTGAGATTGGTACAGGAGAAGAGCTGGGCTGCTCCCATGCCCACATGAGGAACCCAGAAGGGCTGAGAGGAGAGGGGACCAAACTAGTCTTCAACCATGACCTGTGGGGCCTCATGACAAAGGTCATGGTGAGGAGTTACTTAGTTTGTTAACGTCAGATCATAATGTAGAAAGATGTTTGTACCAGCTAAGAAAGTTTGAATAGGGGGATTTCTTTATAAAGGCAGAAACAGGGAGAAATGCAAATACATTTGCAAGATACTTCAGTAGACATTCAACTCAAAGTGAGCCTGCAGAGAGGTGAAGCTACCCAACTCCAGCATATAAGATCACTCAAATACAAGGCTCTTACTGTCCATCCTGTTCCTTTGCCAAACGAAGTTCAGATGATGACAAAGATAGCTACAAAGTGGGGTGGGATAATTTAGAGGATAAAAGGGCTCAATCTCAGGCAATCTGTGATCTAGTAAAAAAATAAATAAATAAACCAATGGTATTGAACCACAAGAAGAGACAACTCAAGGAGATGTGATATTCAGCACTGAATATTTCATGGTCTGTTATGTTCAAGAAGATTAAACTTGCGTGGACGTGCACACAGGGTCTATTGGTGAATGTTACAGGAAATAGATTTCAGAGCAAGCAATATAAGAAGGAATTTTCCAGAAATTAGAACAGCATGAGGAAGAAAAAGCATAGGGTTTAGAATAAGGCTGCTTGGCTTTAAATCTCAGTCCTATTGTGAACTTGGACGAATTATTGGTGCCTCGATTTTCTAATCAGAAAAGTGACAGTAAGAAGATATCTTCTCGTAGTGTTGTTGTGAGATTAAATGAGTTAGTCATTCCAAAACCATTAGAACGTTGTCAGCACATGCTAAACACAAAATAAATTCCAGTCATTGTAGTTGTTTTCTTATTGCTATGGATAGAGCCTGTGATGGAGGAACAGCCTTGAGGCACGGTGTGTTCCAGCTGAGGAATTTCCCCAGCAGAGACGGAGAGATGCCAGGCAGGAAGTGCCAAAGAGAGAGCACCAGGGCAGGACACTGAGCAGCAGACTGGGCACCCATGGTGGAGAGGGAAGACAGGTGGACACGGGATTTTTAGGACAGCGACAGTGACAAAGGATTTATGCTCTGCGATTTCTATTTCTACTTGCAAAAGCCTCATGACTAGTTCTGTATCCTAAATAAAATATTGTTTTGTTTCAACAAAAACACTAAAACTCGCGCCCAAAATATTTCTAAAACTTTAATATCTTTAAAACTATCCATAGATGACATACGTATTACCATTATCATAAACTGGTAAAAGACATGCCTTGAGGAAAGGTGAGCACTTTGAACAATGGTGAGGTCGAGGGGCGTCCACTGCTCTTTCATTCAGTACTAGTTGGGTCTTTCATCCCCAGGCACTAAGCAAGACACTGTGGATATTAAATTAATGTCCATAAGCCACAGCCCTGCCTTCAAGGAGTTTATAATTTAGCCACATTGGCTAGACATACAATTTGGCAGATTAAAAACAACTAGAGGAACACCCTTGAAAAGCCCTGCAGTGCTGCGGGTCTCTGCTTCTGTAATTCTTGACATGATAAGCAGCTGCAGCAGTGACAATCCAGTGGGCAAATTTCATACAGAGACAAGACAAACAAACAAAACAAAACAAAATCCCAGCAGGCTAGAATCAGCCTTGAGGTTACATAAGCTTGTGAGTTAAAGGCACTGAAGGTCAGCACATGTTTGCAAAGTAAAGTACAAGGGCAAGAAAGAGCATGTCCCCGTGTGATGAACCAGAGAAATGACTTCTTCAGAAAGAAAACAAATTCTTCGAATACAGTGTAGAAGATAAAAATCTACCTGGACATAATTATAGTCATTGAATTGTTAAGTACATATATTAGATTCAGATGGGATGGGGTAGATAAACAGAGCGTACGCAAAATAAATTGTTGAGAACCTTTATGCAAACCACATATGGTAGTTCAGAAGCTAAATGAAAAACGATGTTGCTAAAGATAAATTTCACAAAGAATATGGCACAAAACTGAGAATTTAAGAGACGTAGTTTCAACAAAAGAAGTTTAAGGTAAAACAAAAATTTCTCCTGCAATCATTTTTAGCACAATGTTGGTGGATAAAGTCTTCCAGGAAGTCGTTACGTAGCACTAAAGACATGTGAGTGTTTCAGCTCTCCAAAGCCAGATGGTATTCATTGCGGGGTCCCAGAAGGACTCAATGAGAATGTCCATTGCATTGGTTAGGACATAAAATACAGCCTTACTGCTGTGTTCTTAAGATCAGGCTCCACTGGGAGTTTTTCCTTGAGTAAAGGTTTGAGAATTGGGTTCCATCATCTAATAGTCCAGAGGGATTATTTGGGGAAATTAGAAAGGTGTTCTGTCCCTGTGAGATACAAGAAATTAAAAACCTCTGAGCTTTTTGAATTCTAAAATACTTGCTTCTAAGACTAATTGAATCAATACGCAGTTAAAATCTTGATATACACTGAAGTAAAAAATAAAATCAATATTCAATTTAAATTGTTTCTGGGGAAGGACAACCAACTGGGAGGAGAATAACTAATCCAACATTACTTTCCAAAAGTAACTCATATTTTTCTAGTTTTTTTCCCCCCAAATTTCCTACCATGAATATGTATTATGTCTATGGTCAGGAAAATTGGCCAAAACAAAGACCCATAATATACCAATGTTAAAATACCCCCTAAAATATTTATCTTAAAGACTATAATTAATTGCGGACTGTACCAAAAAGTGATTTAGGACAGCCAAGTATAATAAGAGTTAAGGAAACAACAACTGTGGTTAGGACTCTAAATAAAGACTGTAAGATGGATGGTGCAATACACGGCATAAAATTGAACAGCTTAGTATTATTTTATTCCACAATAGAGAAAAATTATTAGAGCCTTTATTGAGCTATTCAAACCCTCAATGAAATCTGAGTAACTCCACATTTTTAACTATGTGTATTAGGAGAAAAGGGACAGTGGATGAAATTAATTACCAAGAAAATTAGCAAAACTTATGAAGTAATATTTCACTTCATACAGTAAGCTAATGTATGGAACATTAAAATAAGAAAATCACAGAAGCATATATTTTGTGATTGTTGATGACATTTGTCCCATAAGTAGAAAAATGATTCTTTCAACCTCTCTTGTAGCTAATCTGAAGCTATCAAAAGTAACACAACATAGTTGATTTCCTGCAAAAGAGATACATTTATTTCCCTCGCTTGATACTATCACCTGGAGACACATACCCACCCGTTATTGTATTATATAGAACCAATGGTCAACTTATTTTGGAATTTTCAGCTATTAGTTCTCAATGAAACCAACCAGGTGAGCGGGATGAAAGAGTTGACCATTCCTGGAAAGATCTTTATTTCTCTAGCAAGATTTTTCTTTAAGAGAAATTTCTGGCCCTTGGTCAGGAAGACCAGTATATTTCTCAGGGAACTGAAAGCTATGTATAAAATAACCTCTGCTAAGCGTGAGATAACATCTGTCTCCAGGTCAAAGAGATGATACCCTGTGTTATAGGAGGCTGGTTCCCTTTTGTTCCCATTGGATTAAGATAAGGTCAGAGGCTTGGCTTCAAGCAACTGCTGTACCAGTCCCAAAGTTTATTCAGGACATAATGTCATTCAACGGCCTGGAGGCCAGAAGCTCTTCCCCTGACACAAGGATGCTTCATCTTTAACTGATAGCTGACTTCCTCCTTAGGAGCGATTAGCACATTGAAAACTCCCAACAATTAACCTTGGCTGGTATGGGGAAGAGGATGATAAGCACCATGAATGTCTTTACCAGGGTCAAAGACTATCATCTTTTGTGCCCATACTCATAGTACACAGATTTTCTATTAATTTGTATGGTCTTCAGGCTTGCTGTATATATTTAAAATTTTGAGAAGCTGATTCTATAAAAACACAATATCGTGTGACTGCTTTAACGGAATTAAAATGTCTAAGCAGGCCTGCCCGTACTATCTTCCTCTGTGCATCTGACTTCTGAAAAACACACATTCTCTTTGTAGTGTTCAAGCAGTAGCCTTGAGCTGGAAGCCAGAGTGAAGGTTAAATAAGAGAGGAAATCTTAAATAAATCAGATACATTTCATTTTGCACCAAGAATTTCCTATCATACTTACCTCTATCAAAAATCAGCCGATCTTTACAGTTTACTTTTTATATGGAGTAAAAATTAGAGTTTGCAAATTGTAAATACGGGGGGGCGGGGGGGGGGAGACAATTTAGCATACTGTTTTATCACTGTCAGCCCGGCGGTTTTCATAACCGAATCCTACACATATTTCAAGAATGTCATTATTGCCTTGCGTGTTTATAGAGCAGAGTGGAGCCAGCCCGCCTCCACCAAAGGTCAGGGAAAGAGACTGAGTGACCCGGGGAAGGACAGAGTGTGACCTGTTTGTGATTAAACCCTGAAAAAGATAAATTGAGTTAGGATAGCAGCCAGAGTGGGAGGGAAGGAAGGTGCACACTTAGAGCTCAGCTGTATTTCCTGAGCCTTTTAATTCCCGTCACCCACGCTGAGGATGCCAAGGCTGATAACTGCTCTTTCCATCAGGACATAAATGCTCTTTCTTCACGGCAGCCATTAGAGCCGGGCGAGGGTGAGGCTCTTGTTTAGCGACGCCAAGATGTACTTCTCTTTATTCCTTTGCACTTAGGGACAGAAAGAGGCAAGGGGAGTTTACTCTGGATTTCAACATCTGTCAGAATCCAGGGAGAAACTGCCAGCAGCTGAAGTCAATCAGGTTCTGGGAGGTGCTAGGCGACCGTGCCCAGCGCTCCCCCGGGCTCCCCCCAAGCTCGCTCTGCACGTGCATGACCGGGCATATTTCACTCGCCCCGCTGGGCGGGTGCAAAGCCCAGCAATATGCAGCTCGCTCGACTTGCTGACTGGCTTAAAAAGAGAAAATTAAATACATTTCTCATAAGGATATTTTGTGGAATTTTTCCACATCATTAAATAAAATGGAGGCCCGGTTTAAAGGCATTTCCTGAGAGAAAACATTTCTTAACCTAAACTAACTGAAGGACGGGAGACAGCCCGCCGGTAGGCGCTGTAATATTTTCTTCCTAATTCCACGGAATAGGTCTCTTCTCATCCTGCAAGCGTGCCCATATCATTGAATTGTTTCACAGCCGTCCGAAAAAATGGACTGCAAACTTTCTAAAGCAGTTCTCCGGAAATGGTGGCTGTTCCGTTTTCTCTTCGTAGTTGCAAAAGGCTGGATGGTATCAGAGATGACATTTCTGAAATAATTAAGGAAAATAATGACGTGCTTTCTTCCGCGAGGTATAGGCTTCCTTCCCAGCTTCAGCATAACAAGCTGTAACGTTGCTTCCTCGTTGCTAGAGTGAGGAACGTAAACTCAAATGTGACAGAGAGTGGCAAACGCTGAAAAGGACACAGAATCCAAAGGGAAGCCTCCTGGTTTGCCGCTGGAATGCATATTGTCACCCTCCTCCAGAGGAAGGGACTGCACGTCCCTGGTGACAGCTCAGACCCACTCAGAGCTCAGTTTTCCGATACCCCCTTAGCTACTCTGGGTCCCCACTGAGGTGAATTTCCACCCTTCACTTTGTAACTTCGTGGTTCCTGCCCAGGGAGGGCGGCGCTGGACGAGCGTCATGTTTCTTTTTTATTTCCCCTTGGAAGAGCCTCGTGAGATGTTCTGATTTTTCTTTTCTTTCTTTCTTTTTTTTTTTTTATTAAATGTTAGCTGTGTACATTAATGCAATCATGGGGTACAGTGTGGTGTTTTCATATCCAATTTGAAATATTTTCATCAAACTGGTTAACACAGCCTTCATGTCATTTTCTTAGTTATTGTGTTAAGACGTTTATATTCTACTTTTAGAAAGATTCACTTGTACCCTCGTTTGGCCTCTTTGTCTCCATCAGAAATTTCCTATTAAAAAGAAAGTAAGAAAGAAAAGATGCTCCTTACAAGAAGACACCACACATCTTCTGTCTAATCCCGGGAGCCCTCCAGCAGATTTGAAAGTCAACACCAGACAGCGAGGTAATGCTTTTTTGTTTTGTTTCAATCTGAACTCTCACAGCTGTTCAAATTGAATCAAGAAGCAAAAGAGTTTCGCACTAAGTGGTGAGCTAAAATAAAACCGGGAGCCGTCCGTTTTGCAAAGTTGTAGGAGGCAACTCGGAGTACACCCTGTAAGAGACACCTTCCTGCCAGTGGTCACGGCTCCACGCCAGGCCGCAAAACCACGTGCAGGAAGAGCATGCGCACCTCCCTCCGCATGCTCTGCGGGGTTGGAACACGGCTTGCGGAAATATTTCAGCACTGGGGTTTCAGAAAGAACCCTGTGAGTGAGATGCCCCCAGAAATAAAAACAGTCAGGCTCCAAGAAGCGTGGTGATTTTCGTTCCCATCTGGCAGCGCTGACACCCGGCACGCATACGCGTGCACAGCCGATGTGCCACGGAGACAAGGGTGCTGTGTCTAACAAGAAACACAGACCAATTTTCTCTTCGGGGTGCTGGATCAAATTCCCAGTCTCCTAACTAGGTTAGGAGACTCTGTCCCTGCTGTCGGCATTGCCTCGTGGCAGAGAATAACCTCCTGCTCCATTTCTATTCCCTGAAAAAATAAAACCTTCAAGAAGAAAGAATGTCCTATTGTTGGAGCAGAATTATTCCTCCAGCTTCTCAAAGAGGAGGTATTTTTTGCATCTGGGAAGAGATTGTGTCCAGAGGGGCTTCTTAGTTTAACAGCTGGGTCCACTCAAACCGGTCCAGCCAGCCAGCATTGCGGAGAGGGGCCAGCCAAACACGGGCACTTCAATCATGCTCAATTCACTGGGGTTCTGGTAAATGAAATAAAACCCCAAAGCTTGGCTTTTTATTTTTCTTAGGGCAAAGTCCATTTAGAATTGATATAATCGCTTGCTATGGTTACATATGCCACATTTATTTTTAAATACCTCTACATCCCAAGGGCTCCTGATTTCCATCTACACGACAGGTAAGAAAAGTGCAGAAAAATAATTTTCAGCAGTCTTCATTTTACGAGGCTCCAGAAAAGCACATCCAGAGATGCATCCCCAGGCTGGTAAGGAGCCGGGTGAAGTGCCCTGGGTTTTGTGTCCTGCAGAAGGATGTCCAGCTGAGGCAGGGCTGGGAGACGACCCCCGCCGTCTGCGGCTGAGCTCTGCACCTACCGCGGCCTGCAGCAGCCTGCAGGAGCCGGCCTTTCCTCTGTTCCGTGTAAATACATCATCCTGTGGCAACCCTTACGCATTTGGGGTTTTGTCCTGAAGTCACCTGATGGGTTAACGGTGGCCCTGATAAAGAAGTCCTCCGCTCTTGGGTGTGCTGGAGGACGTTTCTCTGCTGGGGCGCGGCTCAGGCACCAGACTTCCCCAAAGCCCAGTGAAGGTGCGGGAAACATCAGGACAGGAGCTCTCAACCCTGCTCTGCTCCCTGGCGACATGGCATTTTGTGCTTCTCCAAAGGAAGTTTACCACTTTTGCCTGATGTTACACAGGTTTGGTGCTTTCTTTGGCTCCCTTATCAGTCTCCTGCAGCCCGGGACTGGGTCTTACTCATCTTTGAAGCTAAATGGAGGCCGACTGAGTCTTCCCAGTTAATGCTGCATCTATTTCAGAGATTGCAAACTCTGCCCCACAGACCCATCTGCCTGGTTTCATATCATGTGGCCCGAACAGAGTTAAGGAAATTGTGAATTATGGTCCGTGTTTTACATACATACTCAGGTTTGCAAACGAAGAGATTCCACATGAAAATGTGCATTTCTAGTTTCTCTGGAAATATTGTCAGTGCTGGCACCGCTGGGCTTGCCTTCTCTCATGGTGGAAACCAGCCAGACAGGGGAACTGCTGCCTCTTTTTGACCTGGTTTGTTCTTTAGGTCACAGAATCATCATTGTGCCCGACTCCTTCTTGTGAATTATCTGCCTTGCTCCTCCAAGCATATGATTTAATTGAATAGTTTGTTGGAATAACTGATCCAGTAATTTCCCTTATATTTAATTACTGGATCCGGTACTGTACTGTCGAGCTTGTCAACATTTTTTCCTCCTTATCGTCCATGGTAGATGGTGTTCACATGTGCAACACACTCCCCAGGGTCCTGTCAGGGTTATCCTGGCTGTGAACAAGACTAAGATAGTCGCTGTAGCCAGGAAACTGCTCTTCTTGGAGAAAGAAAAGCAAATACTTTGCAGGCTTCAGAGAAACTATTACCAGTAACAAATTTCTTGTGACATCTCACAACTGATCAGGACACATCTGCAAAGTGAGTGTAGTTGAGAACGGCTCTTGTAGCTGAAAAAGGAAAAGCATAAATAAGTTTAGAGAATTGTGTTTATAAGGCATGACAGAAAAGCAGCATCGAGAAGACCTCCAAATAAATAATTTTCGGTCCAGGTAAATACTGCGTTTACTAACTTCAATTCAAATTCCTACACACTCTCAGGCAAACCTCTGTGAGACTCGAGTTCAGTTCCAGACTGCCACAATAAAGTAATTTTTTTTTTTTTGCAGTTTTTGCCTGGGGCTGGGTTTGAACCCACCACCTCTGGCATATGGGGCCAGCACCTTACTCCTTTGAGCCACGGGCGCTGCCATAAAGCGAATATTGCAAGAAAGCAAGTTGCACACATTTCTTCATTTGCCAGTACAGATAAGTGTTAGGGTTACACCGTACTATAGTTTATTAAGTGTGCGATAGCATTATGTCTAAAAGGAAGTCAGTCCTTGAATTTTTAAAAACTTTATTGCTTAAAAATACTATCGATCTTCTGGACCTTTTGTGAATCATAATCTTTTTGTGGGCGCAGATTGATGGCTGCTGCTGACCAGGCTTGTGATTGCTAAAGTCTGGGGTGCTTAGTTTACCATATTGATGGACTCTTCCTCTCACAAAAGATTTCTCAGTGGCACCCGGCGCTGTCTGACAGCATCTTGCCCACGGTAGGACTCCTTTCAAAATTGGGGTTCTTTGTCTCAGAACTTGTCACTGCTTTATCAGCTAAGTTTATGTTAGAGTCTAAAGGCTTTGTTGTCTTTTCAGCAACGTTCAAAGCATCTTTATTGAGAGTAGATTCCATCAGCCGTGGGAAGCAGTTTCTCATCCTTCAAGCCTGGCAGCAATTCGGCCCTTTCCTCTAACTCTGGTTCTCCTGCCCTTTCTGCCACATTCGCTTTCACTTCCTCCACTGAAGTCTTGAGTCCCCAAAGTCATCCGCGAAACTTGCCATCAACTTCTTTGCAACTCCTGTTACTATCAATATTTTGGCCTCTTTCCTTGAATAGTGAATGTTCTTAATGGTATCTGGAATGGTGAAGGTTTCCCAGAAGGGTTTCACTTTCACTTTGCCCGTATCCATCAGAGCCATAACTACACATGGCAGCTGTCACCCTACAGAATGTAGTTCTTAAAAAATAAGACTTGAAAGTTGAGACTACTCCTGGATACATGGGATGCCGATAAGTGTGTGTAGCAGGCACGAAACATCAACCTCCTCTGTCTCCATCACAGCTCTGCGGTGAGGAGGTACATTGTGAATGGGCAATAATATTTTGAAAAAGGGATCTTTTTGTCTGAGCAGTAGGTCTCAACAGTGGGTTTAAAATATTGTGTAATCCATTCTGTAAACTCTTAAGCTATCATCCAAGCTTTTATTCCATTCTAGAGCACAGACACAGTGGATTCAGCATCATCCTCAAGGGCGCTAGGATTTTCGGAGTGGCAAATGAGCTCTGGCTGCAACTGAGAGTCACCAGCTGCATTAGTTTCTTTCATGTGCTAGCCTGTCATTTCAGCTTCGAAGTCAGGCATTGACTTTCCCTGGCTAGTGATGAAAGTCCCAGATGGCTTCTGCTTCCAAATAAAGGCTGTTTTGTCTCCACTGAAAATCTGTTGTTTGGTGCAGCCACCTTCACCGGCGATGGTCGCTGGAGCTCCTGGCTTACTCGGGCAGCTTCCACAACCAGCACTCGCTGCGTCACCCTGAACACTCATCATACGGAGACATCTTCTTTCCTCAAGTCTCATGAATTAGTTGGAATTAGGTTCCAACTTTTCTTCTGCAGCCTCCTCACCTTTCTCAGCCTTTATAGAATTGAAAGAAGTGAGGGCCTTGTTCTGAATCAGGATTTGGCTTAAAGGAATTGGTCCGATCTTCTATATCCACCACTCAAACTTTCTCCATATCAGCAGTAAGGCTGTTTGCTTTCTCATCATTCATGTCTTCACTGGAAAAGTGCTTTAACTTTCCTTGAAGAACTTTTTCTTTGCATTTGCAGCTTGGCCAGCTGATAGCAGAAGAGGCCCAGCTTTCAGCCTATCTCAGCTTTTGATGTGCCTTCCTAAGCTTAATAATTTCTAGCTTTGATTTAAAGTAAAAGTTGTGACTTTTCCTTTCACTTGAACACTTCAAGGCCATTGTAGGGTTATTAATTTCAATATTATATGTGAGGGAGTAGGGAAGCTAGAGGAGAGAGGGAGATAGGGGAAATAGCTAGTTGGTGGAGCAGTCAGAATGCACATTGATCCGTCTAGTTCACTGTCTCATCCAAGGGCAGCCCCACACTAATTTCAACAGTAACATCAAAGATCACTGACCAAAGACCACCACATCAGATACACCCATAATAATCATATAGTACGGTCTGAAATACCACAAGAATTATCCAAATGAGACACAGAGACACAATGTGAGCATGTGCTGTTGAAAAAATGATGTTGGTAGACTTGCTCCACAGAAGGTCGCCATAAACCTTTAATTCATAAGAGGGAGGGGAGAGGATGGGGGAGTATGGGTGGAGGGAGGGTAATTGGTGGGATCATGCTTATGATTTATCCTATAAGGGTACACGTGAATCTTTCTAAATGTAGAATATAAATGTCTTAACAACTAAGAAAATAACATGAAGGCTATGCTAACCAATTGGATGAAAGGAAACAACACACTGTACCCCATGAGAGTATTAATGTACACAGCTATGATTCAATAAAAAATAAATTTTAAAAAGCCCTTCAATTTGTAAAAAATGAAATATCCACAAATCACAGCCCAATGAAATACCCCGTCCTTATGGCCAGGGCCAGCCTACTACATAGGAGAAACTGGCAGCCACCTTCTTGCGATTGGTTTCTTAAGGTGTCTCTAGCATTAAACTCATTTCTAATTAGAATTTAGGTACGGCCTGTAGGAGACCACTGAAGACAGAGAAGATCACCAGGTTTCCCCTCAGATACTCTTCTAAATCTTGCACTAGGACTAGTGTCTTAGATTAGAATGTGCACCAGGAGCCTCACCTGGAGAGTGGCAGGAATTGTGGGCATGTTTTGAGAGACGTGGGGGAGGCTGAGCTTAGCAGCAATAGGGAGGGGCACGGGGGGGTTCTGGGGCAGCGGTTATGGAATCAGACGAAGGAAGGACAGTCAGCCCTGCAGTGTAGGGAGCTAGGGGAAAAGACCCAGGAGATGAGCTTTTGAGAAAGAAAAGTCAGGCAGTGGTTCACACCTGTAATCCTAGCACTCTTGGATGCCAAGGCAGGAAGATCTTTTGAGCTTAGGAGTTCAAGAACAGCCTGAGCAAGAGCAAGACTCCATCTCTACTAAAATAGAAAAACTGGCTGGGCATCATGGCAGGTGCCTGTAGTCCCAGCTACTGGAAAGGCTGAGTCAGGAGGATCATTTAAACCCAGAAGTTGGAGGTTGCTGTGAGCTAGTCTGACACCATGGCACTTTAGCCTGGGCAACAGAGTAAGACTCTATCTTGAAAATAAATAAATAAATATAAATACAAATAAGAGAAAGAAAAATCAATTAGGGGAGAAAAACCACAGGGGTGGATTAGTTCATCAGTCCTCCCCAAAGTTGGCTTTGCCGGTGATTCTGGAATCCACGCGTGTTGGAGCAGCTGATACAGGACAGCTGATGGACTGAAGCCGGGTCTGGGCAACGTCAGATGCTCGGCCCCGCTGTAGAGTGTGGTTTTCATCTCAGTCTGTTTTTCAGGACTTCTAATGTGGTGACTGGCATTTTGCCTGAGAGGCACAGATTCTTAGTGAAAACTATGGAAAGCCTGATGCTTCTAGGAATTAGGTTATTAATGGGCAGAGTAAATGGAGCCAGTGGTTCGTTTTTCTTTGTAGGCCGGATTATTTACAAATTGGCTTGAGCACATTTGGAATCGAGAATTAACTATTTATTTATTATTCATCCCAGGTTCTGGTGTCTTCAAATTCAACACAGAAAAATTTTGAAAGGAAAATGAAAGGCTTTCTGAGGCTTCTAGAAAATGAGGCGTAGGTTAATGGTTTTAGTCATAGCTCTTTAAAGTGTTTTTACCACCTCTTCAAGGGACTGAAATTTCAGCCAGCTGAGGCTGACTAATTACTGAGGTAGAGCTAAAAGTTGTCCTGTGCTCGGAGACGACAGGAGGAATAAAAGCAGTGAACCACAAAACTATGTCAGCGAAGTTTACTTTTCATGGTCATTGAATTAATGAAGGAACAAGCCAGCTCTGTCCATCTCTGTCTGTTTCAGTGTCACCCTGGGCCTCCTCCCACAAAGGGAGAGAGATTTGTCAGACCCAAACATCTCTGCACAAGAGAATACTCTGTGATTTGAATAAAAAGGTTAGAAATTTCTAATTCTCACTTTCTATCTACTTGTTTAAATTGTGACAATAATGTTTCTGGGGTGTCCTTCAATAGATACAAGGACGGGAAGCCATGGGGTAGAGGACACAATGCCTGCCTCTCTATCCCCTGTGGAAACGGAGGGTGAGCAGAACAGCTTACAGGTGGCTCTCTCTCCAGATAAGAGGAATGCAACAATTTTGGAAAAGATTTTTACCTTTTTTTTTTTAATTGCAGAAGATAATAAGAAGAAAATGCTGATGGCTGCAGCTAGAGAATGACCCTCATCTTCTGCTTTTGAATTAGGGGTTGAGAAAGAGATGAAGGCAAAGAGAGAGCCTGGAGGTCCAACCAGGTGCTGTGGGCACCAGGACACAATGGAGTCCTGATGGAAACTTCCCAGGGCATCGTTTCAAATGTGCCCAGTGGTTTGGCAAGGTTAGAGTCAGGTTCATGGGCTTCCACATGGTATATCCCTGTTTCATCTCCAGAAAAAAAAAAAAGCAAGAGGTTTTTTTTTTTAGAGAGACAGAGTCTCACTTTATCGCCCTCAGTAGAGTGAAGCAAGAGCTGTTTATAAAGATTCCAACCTTTGTTCAGGGAAGTCTAAATACATTCTGGTAATTAGCTTACTTGGGGTCCATTGTAGTGCTTTCTCTTGTTAAATAAATCATTGAAATCATTGAAGGGTTCTGAAATACTCTCCCCTTTGAGATCTCTGACCATTAATATAAAACCGAATTCTTTCAATGGATATTGTTAGAATTTGATGTTTAGGCTTGGTGCCTGTGGCGCAAGTGGCTAAGGCACTAGTCACATACACCTAAGGTGGTAGGTTCGAATCCAGCCCAGGCCCACCAAAACAACAATGATGGCTGCAACCAAAAAAAAAAAAATAGCTGGGCATTGTGGTGAGCACCTGTGGTCCCAGCTACTTGGAAGGCTGAGGCAGGAGACTTGCTTGAGCCCAGGAGTTGGAGGTTGCTGTGAGCTGTGATGCCACAGCACTCTACCCAGGGGGACAGCTTGAGGCTCTGTCTCAAAAAAAAAAAAAAA
>CAUYQV010195597.1:0-13266 GCA_963574575.1 Galagoides demidoff
TTTTTTTTGAGACAGAGCCTCAAGCTATCCGCCTGGGTAGAGTGCCATGGCATCACAGCTCATAGCAACCTCCAACTCCTGGGCTCAAGCGAGTCTCCTGCCTCAGCCTCACAAGTAGCTGGGACCACAAGCACGCGCCACAGCACCTGGCTATTTTTTGGTTGCAGCTGTCACTGTTGTTTTGCGGCCCAGGCAGGATTTGAACCCATCACCTTAGGTGTATGTGGCTGGTGCCTTAGCCACTTGAGCCACAGGCGTCAAGCCTCAGGCTGGTCTTGAACTCCTGCACTCAAGCAAGCCTCCCACCTCATCCCCCCAGAGTGCTGGAATAACAGGCATAAGCCATGGTGCCCAGCCTATTATTATTTATTTATTTATTTTTATTTTTTTTAAAGACAGAGTCTTACCTTATTGCCCTCGGTATAGTGCTGTGGCATCACAGCTCACAGCAACCTCCAGCTCTTAGGCTTAAGTGATTCTCTTGCCTCAGCCTCCCAAATAGCTGGGACTACAGGCGCCCACCACAACACCCAGCTATTTTTTGTTGCAGTTTGGCCAGGGCTGGGTTTGACCCCTCCACTCTCCGTATATGGGGCCGGTGCCCTACTTAATGAGCCACAGGCACCGCCCTATTGTTACTATTTTTAACCATCTAGTTTTGTGTAAGTACACCCTTCCCACTCTTAACCTCAAAAAAGTCAAAGAAAAACCACCTTGTCTTTTTTTCTTTTACCTCATTCTAAAACTCAGTTGCACATCTGAATATTCACATCCTCTGTTCTGGGGAATGTGAGTGCGATCTATACTTCATTACAGGAGACCAAGGATTTAGGGCAATGTTGGAGAAATTTTTTTATCAGCTGCATGGTCCTGTTCTGATTATTCAACCTTTTACTATGATTAGTTACATGTCTCTTTTCTCCTGCCAAATTTTAGGTGTCTTGAATTACTTTTTCCTGCTTGGATTTTCTTTATTCCTTTTTTTCCCACCCCTCCAAGGGACCTGGAACAGGCCTGGCACAGAGCAAACATTCAAAGTTCAGGTACTGAGTGAAGCAAATAAATATTTGCGGCTAGGCTCTTCTCCTAGATTTATTATAATCTCTTAAAGGCATGAAATATTGTGTTTCCCTGTGTTCTATACTGTTCTTCCTGCCTTCCCCAACTCATTTCCTAAAGGCCCAGGCAAAGCAAGCACTACTAGTTCTGTCACCAAAGAATATCTTGAACCTGCCTGCTTTTCTTCTTGCCATTGCCCCCTTCTAGGCGATCACACTCTTTACTTGAGTTTTTGGTTGTGGTTGAATAGTGACCACTGTCCCCCCAAATTCATGTTTCCTCGGAACCTCACAATATTGTCTATTTGGAAATAGGGTCTTTGCCCTAGTAACATTCTTAAGGTAATATCCTGTAGATTTAGGGTGGGCCCTAAATCCGATTACTGGTGTCCTTATCAGAAGTGAAAAGGACACAGAGCCACAGGGAATGAGGTCAGTGAAGTCAGAGGCAGAGACCAGAATGACGTTGCTATAAGCCAAGGAATGCCCAAGACTGCTGGAAGCACTCAAAAGCCAGGAAGAGGCAAGGAAGATTTCCTCCTCTGCACCTTCTGCTGCTGTCTTGATTCTGGGCTTCCAGCCCCAGAGCTGTGAGAGGGTAGGTATCTGTTGTCTTAAGCCAACAGAAATGGGTTGTGGTAATTTGTTAGGCAGCCACAGGTGGCTGATCCACCTCCCTGCCATCCAGAGTTGTAGTTTGTACCTCTATCAGATCACACCACTCCGCAGCTTAAAATCCTCCAGTAGTTTCCCATTGCACTCCCAATTAATTCAAAGCTCTTATCTTGGTCATGTGTAGACAGATACGACTGGGTCCTAACTTTAGTGGGGGTGGGGGAGTTGGGGGCAAGGGGGACTACACTGCCATCCAGTGATGAATCCTTGGGTGGACAAGATGGAGCCCTTGCCAGCCTGTCTACACTTCTTAAGGCCTGGCTTTCCTTCTCCCACCATCCTTTAATCATAGCTTTATTTTTATTTTATTTTATTTTATTTTTTAGACAGTCTCACTTTGTTGCCCCCAGTAGAGTGCAATGCTGTCACAGCTCACAGCAACCTCAGACTCTTGGGCTTACGCAATTCTCTTGCCTCAGCCTCCCAAGTAGCCAGGACTACAGGCCCCCACCACAACGCCTGGCTATTTTTAGAGATAAGGTCTCACTCTGGCTCAGGCTGGTCTTGAACCTGTGAGCTCAGTCAGTCCACCCACCTTGGCCTTCCAGAGTGCTACGATTACAGGTGTGAGCCATTGGCCCTGCCTTTTTCATCATAGCTTTAAGAAATAAATCTATGTCACTTATTTCCCATAAAATATTGCTGAAATGCCTCCATCAACAGTGATCAAGAGGGGAGCCCTCCATAGTGCCAGGTCCCATTTAGTGCTGCTTGCCATAGAGTCATGAGAAGTTTTAATCTTCATTTGGATAAAGGCACTTAACTAACACAGATGGCCATCCTATTTACCAGGTAAATTTTTTTTTTTTTTAGAGACAGAGTCTCACTTTATCTTTCTCGGTAGAGTGCCATGGCATCACAGCTCACAGCAACCTCCAGCTCTTAGGCTTGGGCGATTCTCTTGCCTCAGCCTCCCGAGTAGCTGGGACTACAGGCACCCACCACAATGCCCAGCTATTTTTTTGTTGCAGTTTGCCTGGGGCTGGGTTTGAACCCACCATCCTTGGTATATGGGGCCAGCGCCTTACTCACTGAGCCACAGGTGCCTCCCAGTTACCAGGTAAATTCAAGATGAACGAAGGTGATTTTACTGTGAAAATGGTAATGTTAAGGTTTCCTCCAAGAGGGCAAGCTATGACCACCGAGAACAACTGCAGATCAGGACAACTAGTCCTGTGCTGTGATGTCCTGGAATGTCTGATGAATTGCTTTGCACCTAAACAAGTAGGCTTTCAGGATTTCTGAGAACATTTTCCAGTGCTCAGTCATCTGTATCAAAAATCTACACCTGAAGACCCCCCACCTGGTTTGGCTCCAGCCAACATCCTGCTGCACCAAGAACCTCCTCCTTGCCCAGTGTGTGAAAGGCACGGCTCCCTCTGTCACCCTGCCAGCCTCCCAGCCGCTACCTACTCCTGTGCCCTCAATACCTGCCCTGCCTGCCAAACTGTCATCAGGGCTGCCATCTTCTCAGTCCACCTCTTCCCCGCCTCTTCACACCAATAAAACCTGCTGATGGACTAGCCTTAGTCCCCCAAGACTCTTTCAGACTGACCTGAAGACCCTCAGAGTATGTCATAGATTCTGTGTGTTGTATAAAAGAGTGACATTACTAGTATAAGCAGGTGACATTTCTTTCTGTCTTAGTCTGGCTTAATGTTTATTCGATAATATGACCCTTCCCTCCTTCCCTCCCTCCCTCCCTCCCTCCCTTCCTTCCTTCCTTCCTTTTTGAGACAGTGCCGCTATAGCCCTGGGTACAGTGCTGTGGCATCTCAGCTCACAGCAACCTCCAACTCCTGGGCTTAAGCGATTCTCTTGCGTCAACCTCCCAAGCAGCTGGGACTACAGGGACCCGCCACAGCACCCGGCTATTTTTTGTAGTTGTTGTTGTTTGGCGGTCCCGGGCTGGATTTGAACCCACAAGCTCTGGCGTATGTGGCCGGCGCCTTAGCTGCTTGAGCTACAGGTGCTGAGCCCATTTTCTTTCTTTTTTACATTTGTAGGGAGTGTTTTCTAGGCCATCAAAAAATCTTACTTTGAGGCTTGGCGCCCATAGCTCAGTGGTTAGGGTTCCAGCCACATGCACCAGGACTGGTGGGTTCGAACCGAGCCCAGGTCAGCTAAACAACAATGACAACAACAACAACAACAAAATAGCTGGATGTCGTGGCGGTCACCCATAGTCCCAAGTACTTGGGAGGCTGAGGCAAGAGAATCATGTAAGCCCAAGAGTTTGAGGTTGCTGTGAGCTGTGACACCATGACACTCTATCAAGGGTGACACAGTGAAACTGTCTCAAAAAATATATATTTTTGGTTGGGTGCAATGGTTCACGCCTGTAATCCTACCACTCTGGGAGGCTGAGGCAGGACAATTGCTTGAGCTTGGGAATTTAAGACCAGCTTGAGCAAGAGCAAGACTCCATCTCTACTAAAAAGAAAAATTAGCTAGGCATTTGGCAGGCACCTCTAGCCCAGCTACTTGGGAGGCTGAGGCAGGAGTATTGCTTGTATCCAGGACTTTGAGGTTGTTGTGAGCTAGGCTGAAGCTGGCACACTTTAACCTGGGGCAACAGAAGTGAGACTCTGTCTCAAAAAAAAAAAAAAAAAAAAGAAAAGAAAAGAAAAGAAAAAAGAAGGATGAGCTTGGAAGCTTTCCCCCCTGTTTCTCCAGACAAGAGCCTTCTGCTTTATGATGCCTTAAGCAGAGAGCCCAGCCATGCTGTGCCAGGTTCTGGACTATAGAACTGTGAGCTAGTAAATTGGTGTTGTATTGTAGGTAGTTGTTGCACTGCAAGAGAAAACTAATACAGTCATAAATGGTACTTTTTTAAGGTATGGAAAATTCCTCTGTGGGTTTTGGGCAAACCTAAATGATGATTCACAGGAATAGGGTGATGGGCGGGCATGATATACCAGGCTGAGAAAGCCTTGGCTGTTTCTCAGGCATTTCGGTACTCCAAGGAAACTCAGATACCTCAAACAGATAAAAGGCAAGAAGGAAGCCATGAGATGAGTATGATCTGGAGTCTGGAGGACAGAAAAATAATTTTTGGTGATCACTTAGAGTTGGACCTTTCTTTTCCGTTCATTCATTCAAAAACATCTATGTGCGTTGTCTTAGCATTGCATACGTAACAGACTATCACAAGGGGCTTACGTTCTGGAGCAGCACAGTATAGAAACACAGGAGCATCAAAGAGCAAGATCATTTCAAATAATAAGTGTAATGAAGACAATGTTGCACTTGACGTGGGTCACAGACGGCATCGCTGGGGTGGGGGAGGACATTTCAGCTGGGATCTGGGTGGTGCAAAGTAGACAGCCAGGAAAAGCTGGGGTCCCAGCATTCTGCACAGAGAAAACAGCAAGTGCAAAGGTCCCGAGGCAGAAAAAGCAAGGAACTGGTGTGACTCGGTGTTTTTTAGTTCCTATAGAGAATGCTCCAAGATCAGGTGAGAAAGACAGGCTGAAGCCAGGTCAGGTAGGATCTTGTCAGCAACACAGAGGAATTTAGAATTAAATGTGGGTGCCCTGGCTTTTAAGCAGGGGAATGATAACATCTGATGTGCTATTTTTAAAAGATCCTCTGAGGGCTGAAGGGATAGCTCACTGCAGGAGGGGAGGATAAAGAACTAGGAGACCAGGTCAGGAGGCACCTGGGCAGTGGGGGTGGGGCTCAGACCAGAGGGGAGCCACTGGGCTGTAGAAACGCAGAAAATCTGCATGGGAGATAAAGCAGATAAGAATTTCTGGTAAATCTGATTTGGAGGGTGACCGACGTGGAGGATGGTCCTATTTAATGAGACAAAGAAGACCAGACATGATATCAAGGGTTCTCTTAAGGGTTAAGTTGGGAAATCTACCTGCCATGCTATGTGGGGAGAAAATGAAGATGCTGGGTCCGGAGGAAGCAGAGAGGCTCCACAGGCTTGGCAAAGCAGTCAGTAAAAACCTAACTGGGCTCAGGGTCAACAGGCTTGCTGGGTCCCCTGACTCTGGCAAAGTTGATGGGGCTCATTCCTGATGCCCAGACTAGATGACTGCTCCTAACCACATTTGGGTCCCACTTCTTTAGGAATCTGTGAATTCTGCATCTGTTCATAGGAAAATGCACACATTCATTTTTCATCAATTCTGGGGGACTTCAGGAATCCTTGAAGCCAACCCACGGAGTGCTAGCCTGCAGTCTCCAGCTATGCAGGCTGAACCAGGAGGGCCTACAACAAAATCATTATTGCCCAAAGCTTAGAGTGTGTGTTAGTGGACATGTGTCACCTTTGCCCAGCATAGGAATCCTCTCTTGTCCAAGGATTGAAGAGGGACTCTTGGGGCACAAGCTGAGAACACCAGATTCTCTCCTCTCAGCCTCCTGAGGAGCTTGGGCTTGTGACCCAGGTGTGACAGGTTCTGACTACAGATGTACTGTACATTCTGAAATGGGAGTAAGTCCCTTCTGGAGGTGGGGGCTACAGGAGGCAGACCAGGTTTAAGGGGCAGCAAACTGTGGGATCTGGGTTCTTTGGTGATGGCAACAGTGTCCTCAAGGGGTAGATTTAGATATGAGTCTGGCAGCTGCCCAGCCTAGTTTGTTTCTGTTGAATTTCAGAGCTGGCCTGTCTACTTTCTTTTTTTTTGGCCGGGACCGGGTTTGAACCTGCCACCTCCGGTATATGAGGCCAGGGCTCTACTCCTTTGAGCCACAGGTGCTGCCCCAGCCTGTCTACTTTCCAGAGGGCTCACTATCCCTGTGAGGCACTTGACATCCTTTCTATAAATTCCTTTTCCATTTTATTTATTTTGAGATGGAGTCTCACTATGTTGCCCTCAGTAGAGTGCAATGGCGTCACAGCTCACAACAACCTCAAACTCTTGGGCTTAGCAATTCTCTTGCTTCAGCTTCCCAAGTAGCTGGGGCTACAGGCACCTGCCACAATGCCCAGCTATTTTTTTCTGTTGTAGTTGTCATTGTTTTAGCTGGATGGGGTCACGTTTGAACCCGCCACCCTCAGTGTATGTGGCTGGCACTGTAACCACTGTGCTACAGGCGCTGAGCCTTCTTTTCCTTTTAAATTGGCCAGACTCTGGCTGTTATTTGCAACTAAGAGCACTGAGAGATAAAGAATGTGATGATAGAACAGGGAAAGGGCACAGGAAAGCAGGGAGGAAGGGAGGAAGAGGAGGAGGAGAGGAAAGGAGAAGGGAGATCTCAAGTGAGAAGGGGGCTCAGCGCCTGTAGCTCAAGCACCTAAGGCACCAGCCACATACACCAAAGCTGGCAGGTTAGAATCCAGCCCGGGCCTGCCAAACAACAATGACAACTACAACCAAAAAATAGCTGATGTTGTGGTGGGCACCTGTAGTCCCAGTTAACTTGGAAGGCTAAGGCAAGAGAATCGCTTAAGCCTAGGAGTTGGAGGTTGCTATGAGCTGTGATGCCACAGCACTCTACCCAGGGCAACAGCTTGAGGCTCTGTCTCAAAAAAAAAAAATAAAAGTTCCATTCTGGCGATTTTATTATTTTATTTTATTTTGAGACAGTCTTATTTTGTTATTCTTGGTAGAGTACCGTGGTGTCACAGCACACAGCAACCTCCAACTCTTGGGCTTAAGCTGTTCTCTTGCCTCAGCCGCTCAAGTAGCTGGGATTATAGGCACCTGCCACAACGCTCAGGTCTTTTCTTTTGTTGTTGTAGTTCTCATTGTTGTCATTAGCAGGCCTGGGCTAGGTTCGAACTCACCAGCCCTGGTGTATGTGGCCAGCGCCCTAACCACTGAGCTACAGGCGCTGAGCCTGCCTTTTTTATTTGTTTGTTTGTTTTAAAGAGACAAGGTCTTGTTCTGGCTCAGGACAGTCTCAAAGTCCTGAGCTCAGGCAATTTATCCACCTTGGCCTTCCAGAGTGCTTGGATTACAGGTGTGAGCCATCTCATCTGACCCATTCTGGTGTTTTAATCTCAAAAATGAGCAAAGTATGTAACCTGAGACCAAAGTGGATAGCAATGAGCTAAAAGCTGTAGCAAAAGCAAATCCCTCTCAACCTACAGGAATTGACAGCAAGGGTGGACGTTACTATTCCAACAATATTGGACAATTTAAAACAAACTGGCAAGGTAAAGTATCTGGATAGATGGGTTTCACATGAATTAAATGAACCTCAACAGAGAAACTGTCTGGCAGCTTGCTTCTTTGTTGTCACAACATAAAGGTGAACCCGTTCTATACCATGTTGTTATGTGTATTGAAAAATGAACTGGTTTTGACAATAGTAAGCATCTGGCACAATGGCTGGATAAAGATGAAATTCTGAAAAGAAAATCCAAGACCAAACATTCATCAAAAAGAACTAATAGTGTCTGTTTGGTGGTCCAGTGCCAGGATTATCCACAGCCGCTTCTTAAAAATCTTGTCAATGAATTACAGCAGATGTCTACTGCCACCAAATGGACGTCATGAAGATGCTTGCCATTAAACACTTGATACTGATCAGTAAAGACAAGCCAATGCTCACACAAACGTTGCTCAAACTACAGAAGCTCCAGTAGTTGGAAACTGTTATCAACGATATTCACCAGTCCTTGCACCAACTTGATTACCACTTCTTCCAGGCTTTGGACCACTTCTGGCAAGGAAAAAATAATCAGGGCGGCGCCTGTGGCTCAGTGAGTAGGCGCCGGCCCCATATACTAAGGGTGGTTCAAAACTGTCCCCGGCCAAACTGCAACAAAAAATAGCGCGGGCATTGTGGCAGGTGCCTGTAGTCTCAGCTACTCGGGAGGCTGAGGCAAGAGAATCGCCTAAGCCCAAAAGCTGGAGATTGCTGTGAGCTGTGACATCACAGCACTCTACCGAGGGCAACAAAGCGAGACTCTGTCTCAAAAAAAAAAAAATCCAATACTCAACAAGCTGCGGAAATTGCCTTTTGCAGTTTAGTCACCATTGAGTCTCCAGGCTTTTCCCTCACTGCTGACATACATGAGCTACAGTTAAAATGGCAAAACTGTGTCAACAGTTTGGGTGCACACTTTAATTGTACTGTTTGTTTGGAATATAATAAACCCAACCTTTGATTCAAAACCATACATTTTGTATTTAATGAGCTAACATTATGCTTTCTTTCTCAATGACATATATAGTTTATTTTTCTTAACCATATCCACTGCAGCCAGAGTCTCAACTTTGTCGCCCTCAATAGAGTGTCGTGGCGATCCTCTTGCCTCAGTCTCCTGAGTAGCTGGGACTATAGGCGTCCGCCCCAACGCCCAACTAGTTTTTAATTTTTTTTTTTGAGACAGAGTCTCACTTTGTCACCCTTGGTAGAGTGCTGTAGCATCACAGCTCACAGCAACCTCAAACCTTTGGGTTCAAGAGATTCTCTTGTCTCAGCCTCCCAAGTAGCTGGGACTACCGGTGTCTGCCACAACGCCCGGCTATTTTTTGTTGTTGCTGTTGTAGCTGTCATTGTTGTTGGGCAGGCCCGGGCTGGATTCGAACCCGCCTTAGCTGCTTGATCTACAAGGGCCGACCCGACTTTAGCCGCTTGAGCTACAAGAGCCGACCCGACTAGTTTTTTAGAGACGGGGTCTTGCTCTTGCTCAGACTGGTCTCAAACTCCTGAGCTCGAGGGATCCACCCGCCGCGGTCTCCTAGAGTGCTGGGGTTACAGGCGTGAGCTATCGCGCCGGCCGAAAATAATCAATTTTTAATATATCAACGTTTAAGAGCATTTACTGCTGATTTAATGTTGCAAAAACGTTGGGGGAGAGAAAAATAACACTTTCAATCCAAATTCACGTCCTGGCCGCCTTCGCTCGCGGAGTTCACTCGCTGAACCGCCTCGCCCCCTTCTTGGGACCGCGACTTTTCTGCTTGGGTGGCGATGCGAGGACCGATTCCAGTCGTTCCGGATGCTGAGAAGAAGGAGATTATATTGCCTTGCCCGCATCAGCGTCACCGTAAACCTGGTCCCCCTTGCCAGAATCCGACCAGGTATCACAGCTCGGACTCCATTCCCGGATTCCGCCACTTCCCTTCTTCCGGGAACGCTCGCGCTTTACGGCGCTCAGCAGTGCGTCATCAGCCGGTGCCCGGAAATAGCGTCATCTGTAGGCACCAGGGTGGTTGCACACCGCGAGGTCCCCGGCCAGGGCTGCTATAGGGTTGGCTGCTATAGGATTTGCTGCTTGGCGGCATCATGCAGGTCTCCAGCCTCAACGAGGTGAAGATTTACAGTCTCAGCTGCGGCAAGTCATTGCCTGAGGTGAGTCACTTCCAGGTCCCCTCTCTGGGTCTTCGGGGTCCTCCTCGTGCAACAGCTGCCCATCTCCCGGCCCTGGCCTTGGCCTTTGCCAGTGTTGTGTTTTAGCTGGGCCTTGACCAGCCCTTGATTCGGCAACGTTCCGAGGTGACTGATGGTGCGCTTGGCAAGCTGATGGATACTGTTAGACGAAGACACTACTGATACCGCACTAAAAGAACATGGGGTGAACAGGGTCGGTGAACTTTGCTAGAACTTTTGTAAAGTTATTTAGAACAGAGGATGCAACCCTTTGATGCAACACCCAGCTTCTATGGGTGTTCGCAGTCGGTGCCTCAGAGGAGGAAAACTTGATTAGAAGAGATGTCAGACCTCTCTCGCGGTGTTGACGCCCTCCCCATTTTCATGCCCATTCATCACCTGTTGGAGTCCCTATGCAATGCCAGGTTGTAAGGATACAGCAGGGAACAAGAGAGACGTAGAGTTTGCTTCTGCACTATTTTTGGTTATAGGATGGTGTTTTGAACCATGCTGAACTTGATTCCGTACTCTTATAATGTCATATTCGGAAGGGTTTGTACAAATCAGTAATTCTCTTTCTTTTTCTTCTGTTTAAAATGTGCAGTCAGGCGGCGCCTGTGGCTCAGTGGGTAGGGTGCCAGCCCCATATGCCGAGGGTGCGGGTTCGAACCCGGCCCAGGCCAAACTGCAACAAAAAAATAGCCGGGCATTGTGGCGGGTGCCTGTAGTCCCAGCTACTCGGGAGACTGAGGCAAGAGAATCGCCTAAGCCAAGAGCTGGAGGTTGCTGTGAGCTATGATGCCATTGGCACTCTACCGAGGATGATAAAGTGAGACTGTCTCTAAAAAAATCAAATCAAATCAGTCAATCAATAAAATGTGCACAGTCTTCTTCTGTTTAAAAGATACTCCAGATATCCAGTAAGGGGAAAGGTTACTTATTTGGTGGTACCACTGCCCCTTCATTATCAGAGGTTTAATCTTGACCTTTGCTTTACTCTTATTCATTAAAATAGTGTTTCTCAAAGCAAGGTCTTTGAGCCGATGGAGGTCCCCAAGACTTTTTCAGGGGGCCCATGAGGTCAACTGTTCTCACATTCAGACTAAAACATTATTGGCCTTTTATTCTATGTTGACATTTCTTATGGTGGGTAAAACTGCTGACACCTTACTAATGATCAAAACAGTGACCCCCAACTGTGTTAATAGTCACTCTTTTTGACATGTGCCTTGGTCAAACCCAAAAAATTGCTAGTTTTACTTAAGAATGTCTTTGAGAAGCTTTCAAAATTATTAATTTCTGAGATACACCGTCGTTTTTATATTCTGCATGAGGAAATGGGCAGTATACATAAAGCAGTTCTGTTTGTCACAGCATATACCGTTGTAGTCTGGAGAAAAAGCCCTGTGCATGAGTTTGTATTGTGAGCTGAAAGAGCTGTGTTTTTATATGAAACGCAGTTTTTACTTGAAAAAATGACTTATAGACAAACCGTGTTATTCAGATTTCAGTATTTGGCAGGGATTTTTTTTTTTTCAAGCAGAGTCCCACTTTGTTGCCCCCATTAGAGTGCTTGTCATAGCTCACAACAGTCTCAAACTCTTATTCAAGTGATCCTTTTGCCTTGGCCTCCCCAGTAGCTCGGACTACAGGTGCCTGCTGCCATGACACCCAGCATCAGTTTTATTTGAAAGATTACTGCTTAAAGCATGATAAAATCAGTAATATAATAAAAAAGGCCTGTAAATCTGTATATGAGTGCATTCTGGCTCAAACTCAGGCACTCAAAAGTGTTACTCTCTTTAAATGTGGGTGCAGCCTCAGGCTTTTTACTTAGGGTCTTGAGTGGTGTGTCTTTCTGACCAGAGAGTCCTGAGATTATAACATCACGTGTCTAATAAGGGCTGTAAATTGGGTTTGTGCTTTTAGAAAGGACATTGCAATTTCTCTCTCTCTCTTTTTTTTTTTTTGAGACAGAGTTTCACCTTGTCTCCCTCAGTAGAGTGCCATGGCATCATAGCTCACAGCAACCTTAAACTCTTTGACTCTAGTGATTCTCTTCCTCAGTCTCCCATGTAGCTGGGACTACAGGTGCCTGCCACAGTGCCTGGCTGTTTTTAGAGATGGAGTCTCACTCTTGGCTCAGGCTGGTCTCCAGCCCATGAGCTCAGGCAGTCCACCCACCTCTGCCTCCCAGAGTGCTAGAAGTACAGGCCTGAACTCTCTTTTATTTCTTTAGGGTAGTTTCTTAACCTCCCTGCTATTGACACTATGGGCTGGACACTTCTTTTTTTTTTTTTTTAATATACCACAGTTTATTAATCCATTCATGGTTGTTGGGCACTTGGGTTGTTTGCACAGCTTTGCAATTATGAATTATAAACTCAAATGCACATTTGAGTGCAAATGTCTTTATGGTAAAAATTTTTTTTTAAAAATTAATTGTTGGGGATTCATTGAGGGTACAATAAGAAACCAGGTTTCACTGATTGCATTTGGGGCTGGACACTTCTTTGTTATGGAGGTTGTCTTGTGCATTGTAGGCTGTTTGGCAGCAGCAGCCCTGACCTCTTCCCCACTAGATGCCAGGAGCATACTCTCCAGCTGTGATAATCAAAGGTATCTTCAGGAATTGCCAAATGCCCTCTGGGGCACAAAATTTTTGCTGGCGGAGAACCACTGCTTTACGATAATGATAATTGACAAATGTTTCATCACTGCCACCTGTTTGTGCAGTGGAATTACACTGCTTGCTAAATTGAAGTGCATTAATTACAGAGCAAAATCTGGTATCTGTGAATAGATGGTAAAGAGTATCATTTCTTTATCATCACATGTCAGCTATTCAGCCTGTTATTTATCTGGTTTTATTCTTTGTAAAAAATGTATTTCTTGACAAAACATTCTCCCTTTAATGTTTTACTTTTTAAAATTTCACTTAATACATTAAGTTATTCATATATTAGTTACAACCCATAATATTTGAGGCTTACTGTTTTCCATTAGATTATTTAGATGAATTAGTTTTCTCTCTCTTTTTTTCAGACAGAGTCTCACTGTGTCACCCTCAGTAGAGTGCCAAAGCGTCACAGCTCACAACAACCTCCAACTAGGGCTTAAGCGATTCTCTTGCCTCAGCCTCCCAAGTAGCTGGGATTATAGGTGCCCACCCCAGCGCCTGGCTGTTTTTTTTTGTTGTTGCATTGTTGTTTAGCAGGACCGGGCCAGTTTGAACCCACCACCCTCAGTACAT